>CM055116.1:1001367780-1001576245 GCA_029206835.1 Rana muscosa
CTGGCAGATAACATAAACAGGTTGGGCCTCCCTCCTGTATTTTCTGTTTGAATGGAACAGACGGTTTTCTGTGGGACCTTAACAATTTGATCCAAAGATTGCTTTATTTCTTTCAGTTCTTTCCTACACTGTACCACATCTGCATGGCATGCTTCATATTTTACCATAGAAACTTTTTGTGATGTTTCCATTATTTTATTGGTATTTTCCCAATTATGAATATGCGACTTCAGTAGCTCAATCTCCTTTTCAAGAGAGGTGATTGTGGTAATTAACTTATGTTCTTTCAGAACAGCTCTCCTGTGCTGTAATCTGAGATTGCTTTCCATGGAATTTACATCCAAAGGGGAGCATGAGGCTATTTGCCTCTGGCTCGTAACTGCAGAGCCATGCCTATAGATCTTATCTTTGGAGGCATTGTAATTGTAATGGTGCCTCTTTCTGTTTGAAAAGGTGACAAATTCTCCTTTAGTGTGACTTGAATTAGACCTTCTGACTACATGAAAATGCTTGTGCATGCAGTCCATGATACATTGATATGAATCTGTAAGAGGATTTATAAAAAATCCACATTAATTTTTAAATTTTGGATGGGCATTAGATATTAGGAGGGTTTTGTACTCTAGGTCCTCTCTGTGTCCGTTTCTCCGTTTGCCTACATAATAAGCTGACCACCATAGCCTGTTTGCATAAAGAAGTGGATTCTCATTATTTTCCTGTTTTGTTCAGTACGCATCTATTAAGCCTAGGTCAAAGGGATATAATATTTTTAGCAATTCATCTACCGTTTTATTGTAATCTGCTCTTCCTTCTTTAACATGGTCTGGTAGGGAAGTCCATGTGTTTACCTTAACTGTTAATAGTAAAACTTTAACCTGAAACTTACAAGCTCCTCCGGGCCACCCCATAGTGTCTGGCATGGGGTCATTGACAGAGAATGCCAGCAAACTGGTTGACTCTTTCTTAATGCCCCATGTCCTTAGTCTCCCCTCCCATAGTAGGGACACCACCGATCTCTTGCGCCATGTTGAGGGTATCCAGATCCCTCCGGATGCCCTGCTCATGGCCATCGATGTCGAGGCTCTCTACTTGAGCATCCCCCATGGGCAGGGCGTCCGGATGGCTGGCTCCTACCTCATGGAGCAAGACCGCAACACCTGGCCATTAAACAACGTTATCCTTAAATTGTTAGAATTCATTCTCACCAAAAAATGTTTCACCTATATGGACCAAATGTTTTTGCAGACCCAAGGGGTAGCAATGGGGACATCCTGTGCCCCCTCGTATGCAAATTTATATCTGGGGGGATGGGAGAGATCAATCTTTGGTGATGAATCCCTACAGCCCTATCTTGATCATGTGCTTTGCTGGTACAGGTTCATAGACGACCTGATCGTCATATGGACCGTTCCTGAACAGCTCCTCAAGGAATTCATTGGCCTTCTCAATACTAATTCATTTAATTTACACTTTACGTTCACCTTTGACCCTCGTAGCATCTCCTTTCTTGACCTTCAAATCATCAAAAACAGCTCTGGACAATTGGTCACGGATCTGTTCCGCAAGCTCACAGCAGGCAGCACACTGCTTCACGCCTCTAGTTCTCATCCCTGTCCTATAGTACGCAGTATCCCATACGCCCAATATTTGAGATTGAGGCGTAACTGCAAGGAGGACGGGGATTTTTTCAAACAGGCTGATGCACTTCGCAAACGGTTGTTGAGTCGGGGGTTACAGTAGCACTAATTTAAGAAAAGCCTTCAACAAGGCATTTTCCCGCACAAGACAATCTCTAATATACGGCCCTCCACGGTTGGAACGGCCGCCAACAGTGAAAATTGTATTTATTTTTTTCCAATAAAAGTTTTTATTAAGCACATAAGTAGTCATAACAAAGTACATGACATAATCATTACAATCATACAGTACAGCCATTTTCTTTCGGGCGAGAGTCGTGTGCCACTGATAAAGCCATTGCTAGACTTATGTACAGCCCTTATTACTACTTTAACTGTTATAACCTTAGAAGAAACCAGTAAAACTGTGCAAAGTAACAATAACCTTGCGCCTTTTGTGTAGCATTATAATGCAATCTCAATGGTTATATTTTGTGAGTGTCTTAAAAATTAGAACTTACAAAGTTATACAGGAAAAAAAATATATATAAAAATAAAATAAAAATAAAATAAAACAAAATAAACAAACAAAAAAGAGGAAAGAGGAGGAGGATAGAGAAAGTGTGAAGAAAATGAAAGAGGAGAGAGGAGGGGAAAGGGGGAGGGGTTTTGATTCGTTGGTTGCCATGACATAGAGATGATATCCATGTTGATCCGATTTAATTTAATCTATAATAAAGTAGTAGAATAAAGCTCTAATCTGACTTATTCAGCCCAGTTGCATCTTAGCAAACTCGTCTGAATACTTAAACATTAACCAAGCTTTCCATATCTTATTAAATGTATCTGTTCTTTCTGATGCCATTGCTACTGTCTCCTCCATCTTGTATAATGAATCTACCTCAGATAGCCATTCTGATATTTTAGGTGAGTGCGTTGTTTTCCAATGTCTCGGAATAATAGTTTTTGCAGCGTTTAGCATGTGTCGCACTACTGACTTTTTGTACCTACTCAATGAGTAATTGGATATATGCAGTAGACAGCATTCAGGTGTCAATTCCAACTCGGTCTCTGTTATAGCAAGAATTTGTGCACATACTTCATCCCAGAAGCCACGTATAAGCGGGCAGTCCCACCAGATATGCAGCATGGTGCCCCTATCTGTACCACATCTCCAACATGTTTCTGATGCCTCAGGGTACCACGCATGCAATCTGGCTGGCGTAAAATACCAATTTGTCAAATCATTATAGGAAGTCTTCTGAGTGCCAGTACTGATGGAACATTTATGTGCCAAAATGCAGGCGTCACCCCATTGTGCGTCCGTGCAAGATTTCTTGAGTACTTTTTCCCATTCTTTCTTATGTCTACTCGGTTGTCTGTCTAGATTGGTCTGCAACCAATTGTACAACAAGGAAGTTGCCTTAAAAATTACTTCCCCTGTAATGCACAATTGCTCGAACCAGGTCTGTTCTCTTAAAAAATGTTGTCTGTTGGCAGTACAGTTTACATAGTCATGTAGTTGTCTATATTGCCAATGTGTGAAGTGTTTCGCTTGCAATTCTGTCTGCAATACTTCAAAGGGTTTAAGTTTACGATCGTCCACACAGTGGGCGACCGTTGTGGGGGTTTTATCTTCTCTATGAGGGAAGGATGCTGTGGTGTGCCCTAATGCAAATTCCTTGTTGTTGGTCAGTGGAGTCAGAGGGCCAGGCGTAGAGGTGAAGCTGAAATGTTGTGATACAGTATGAAAGACTTCTAGTGTCGGGCCAAGTGTGGGATGCAATGCAATGTCAGGCAAAGGTGCCTCCTTTGAAATTCAGGGTAGGAACCTCAGGGTTGTCTCAGTCTGTAGGCCCTCTATCCCCACCCAGTCCTTGGAAGAGGCGTGACAATTCCAGTCAATAATAATACGTACCAAATGGGTCACAAAGTAGTAGTGTTTAAAGTGTGGAAGGTTAATTCCCCCCTCTGCTTTTGGTGTTGTCATGGTCGTCATGCTAATGCGTGACTTCTTCCCAGCCCAAATGACGTCTCTCAATGTTGCGTTCAGTAGGGAGAAGAATTTGTTAGGTAGTCTGATGGGCAACATGTGAAATAAATACAACACTCTGGGCAAAACTGTCATTTTTACTGCTGTTGCTCTCCCAAACCATGATAATGGCTTGAGGTTCCATATATGAAGATCCCTTCATAGATTGAGTAGGAAGGGATGGAAGTTTTGCGTGAATAGACTATCTAATTCTGGTGTAAGCCATATCCCTAAGTATTTTAGCTTGAGGTCAACCCATTTGAAGGGACAATTGGATTTAGTGTCACGCAATTGTTTAGGATTTAATGAGATGTTGAGTGTCTCCGATTTGTCATAATTAATCTTGAAGTTGGATATGTATCCAAACATTTCAAAATCTTTCAAAAGATTGGGGATCGACGTGTGAGGTTGCGTGAGGACGAACAAAATATCATCCGCGTATGCGGCTATTTTGTGATTTCCGTTTACTATGCGTATAAATGGTTCCAGTGTAAGAATGAACAGAATTGGAGAGAGGGGACAACCCTGCCTCGTTCCATTGTGTATGTGTACTGGTTTTGAGAGAATCCCATTGACCTTCAGCCTAGCCGTCGGGTTCTGGTATAGTGCCGAAATCCATGCCAGCAAGTTGGACTGAAATCCAACATGCCTGCATACTGCGAACATATAATCCCATGCCACCCTGTCGAAGGCCTTCTCCGCATCCGTGCTCCCTTTAAGGTTGTGTATGAGATTTAAGGCCTTAATGACATTATCACGCGCCTCCCTCCCCGGCATAAATCCAACTTGATCTGGACCGACTATATCTGGTAGGAATCTACCTATTCTAGTTGCAATAATTTTGGACAACAGTTTTATGTCTAGATTGAGCAAGAATATCGGCCTGTAACTGGAGCAGGTATTGCAGTCTTTTCTGGGTTTGGGAAGCACCGTTATATGTGCCATATTAAAAGTGGGTGGGAGGTCTTGGGTAGCCGTGAGAGAATTCAAGGCCTTCAACAAAGGTTTCGCTAAAAGATGTGAAAAAGTCTTATAGTAAATGGCCGAAAAGCCGTCAGGGCCTGGACTTTTCCCTGATTTTAAAGTTTTGATCGCCTGTAAAAGTTCTGTGATCTCTATCGGTTTGTCCAGGTCCGCCGCCTAAGCAGCCGACACGCTAGGAAGGACACTTTGCGCTAGGTATTGGTCTATAATCCGAGCTCTAGATCCCTCAGTCATTGTAGGCCTGTGTGGAGGAGGGAGATTATACAATTTTGTGTAGAACCCATGAAATTCTTCTGCAATTCTGTCTGAGTCATGTAATAATTTGTTTTCCCTATTTTTTATTTGGGTGATGGTGGTGATGGTGGTGGTCGAACGGACATCTCTTAATGCCCTGGCCAGAAATTTACTATTTTTGTTCCCGTGTTCATAAAAGAAACCTCTACGGAAGAATAGTATTCGCTTGGCCTGCAAGTCTAATGTCTCCTGCAGCTCTTTTCTTGCCAATAACAGGTCTTCGGCTAAAGTGATAGCCGTCGACCTCTTATGTTGGGTCTCTAACCTTTGTACCTTTTCAAGTAGTACTTTCAGTTCTTTCTCCTTATTCTTTTTTTTCTGTGAAGTTGGTCAATGAGTTGGCCTCTAAGCACACATTTGTGAGCCTCCCAGATAGTGAGATGTGAAACATTGTCCGTAGAGTTTTCCCTAAAGTATGTCTTTATAGCTTCCGATATGGGTTCCAAGGTTATAGGATCCGTCAATAAGGTCGAGTTGAGCCTCCATGTACCCGGTCTCTTATGCACATTCTGCAACTGTAGGGTCAGGGAAATGGGTGCATGGTCAGAAATTGTCCTTGTCCCTATGTGTGCCCCCTTCATAATGGTCAAGTCTTTTTGTGTCATAAACACAAAGTCAATGCGGGAATATTTGTTGTGTACCATGGAGAAGTAGGTGTAATCCCTCTCCTGCGGTTGCATTACCCGCCAGGAGTTTTTCAGCGTTAGGGTGTTCAATAGTGTTCTAATTTTCTTGAGTATGCGATAAGACAATGTTAATCTACCATTAGAGGTGTCCTGAAGGGTATCCAGGGGAACATTCAAATCCCCTCCCAGGACTATACAGCCAGAGGCAAACCACGTGAGCTCATCAATCAGCTTCTGGCAGAAAGTCACATGTGCTGTATTCGGAAAGTAAACACTCGCTAAAGTGATTGGTAGCGTCCCAATGTTCCCCTTAAGAAGGAGATACCGGCCTTCTGGGTCTGACAACTGTTGGGTAAGCTCAAAGCCTGAGTTTTTCCCAATCAAAATGGACACCCTTTTGTTTTGGAGTCCTTGCTAGTGGCATGATATGCCTTGGTAAAGTATCCATCCGTCATTTTGGGAATAGAGTTTGCTTTAAAATGTGTTTCCTGAAGGAAAACAAAGGCCGGCTTCTCCTTCCCCAGGTGTCGCAATAATTGAATCCGCTTTTGAGGGACATTAAGTCCCCTCACATTGTGAGATATCACTGTGGGGTTTGTGCCCAATGATGAGTAGATCATGGTGGATAAGGGTGTAGTGAAGAACGCAACCAACAAAAGCAAAAACATAGAAAGGGGAGGAGAAGGAGAGATATGGGGGGTCTGAAGGAGTTAGAAAGAAGAACAGGAAGGAAGAAGAAAGAGCGGTCCCACTCTCAGACACAAAAAGAGAGTGGGGTCCGTTTGTTAGGTAACTAGATTCCAAGTAATGACACCTGGAGGAATCTGTGGAATTTGGGGGCCGCGGTTGGGCACTTCAGAGGCCACCCCAAAAATAAGGGTGTCACCAAAGCGCCCACCACACAGCACCCACTGTGGGGAAGTGGAGGGAGCAAACAGAGCCGCGGCCACAGCTAACTTCTCAGCAAAACTGCTTAACAAATAGTGCTTATTATAAACGGCAACCGTCACCCCAAGGGGGGGCATAAACCATCAGAACAAACAGACTCAAATTCGTAACCTTATTTTCTATACTCCAGCATAACGAACAATCATCAAAATAAACATGGTAAACAAACAATAGAATACGATAGGTACCTATCATCCCCACTTTGGCATAACAGTACATGTAAGGAAACGCAGGATGAAGAACCATAGCATCTGTTAGGTGTTTAAAACGCCCTCTCACGGCTATCCACCCTCAGGCAGCGCCAAATGCCAATGCAAAACCATGTTCCCATCAGTACATGTGTAAAGAGGGGAAGTCCCGCCCCAAGTAAAAGGATTGGGCAAGGTAAGCCCTTGACACTTGAGAAAGTTCCCGTATGCATAGTTCTTTCTTAGTTAAGGCAAATTATTAGTCATACCTCAAGAGTGCTGTGACCATTTAGGATCTCATAGTTCAAACATTGTTTAAAGGTGCAGTATCGTCAGCTACTATCCGCCTGAGGAGTGACCTGCATAAGAAACAGTCAGTTACGTGCAGATGAACAAAGACAATGAAGAAGTGGGAGAAGTTTCTTTTCAGCATAGGTGTTATCAATCAAAGAGGAGGCCAACAGGGCCCACCGCATCTTTCTCTATATTGTAATTCAGTTCCTTCGTATCTCAGTCAATGTTAATGAGGTGGAGCCTCACAGGTTCGTGTCCTCACTCTGGATCTAAGACAGGCTGCAATGCTCTTGAAGCACCAGAACGCTTCGAAGTGGAACTGGGACCAGGAGTGGATTGTTTCTGGTATTTTCCTTTCTTGTAAGGGGGTTTGGTAGGCGTAGTGAGGGGTGAGGCCTGCGCACCAAACGCTATCTGGGGCTTGTAAAATTCTCCATACCAATCAGGCATCTCCACCAGTGGAATCTGTAAATCTTGGCAAAAATCCTGCAGGTCATGCGGTGTGCGCAAGTATAATTGTCTGCCCTGAAAAGTCGCATTTAGAGCAAAAGGGAATTTCCATCTGTAAGGTATATTTTGTCTGCGCAGAACCTCAAGCAGGGGGCGCAAAGCTCGCCTATTGTTCAAAGTTATAGGAGAGAGGTCTTGAAAAATGGAAATCTCAGTCTCATTGAATGTAATGCGCTCATTGCGCCGCGCTTTATTCATGATTTCCTCCTTCAGTTTGAAGTTTGGCAAATAACATATAATGTCCCAGGGGGAGCTGCGTCAACCGGCCTGGCTCTCAAAGCTCTGTGCGCCCTGTCAAAATCGATCGGCGTGTCTGTTTGGCGCTCCAATAGTTTGTTAAACACATATTGCAGGGCAGATGGTATATTGCCCGATTCTACTGACTCAGGCACCCCCCTCACCCGTATATTGTTCCTTCTCCCCCTATTGTCCAAGTCCTCTAATTGGCGGTTCATCTCAATGGGACGTGCAGCATGAGAGTCAGTAATTTTGTCTAGGCACGTGATGGCCTTGTCCCTTCTAGAGCCTGCCTTCTCTACACCCTCCATTTTCTCAGAAAGTGATAGCACATCCGCCTTAAGTTCTGTGATAGCAGAAAAAAGTGTGCCCTTAATATCTGCGGCTATTTTCATCATGGCAGGGATAGTGAGGGGGAGCTCGGGTGAAAGGGTATCCCTTACCTCATCCTCATCCGCGTCCTGCGAGTCCTCACTGAACTCGTCCTCCCCACTCGGAAGCGCCATCTTGGATTTGGCCTTGAGGCGTCGGGGTTGAGTTTTAAAGATGTTCGGGATGCTTCTTGAGCCGAAGAGGGGAGCGGATCGGCGGGAGTGATTGCCGGAGTTGTGGCGGGTGAGTCTGCTCATTATGACGGTTGTCAGCGGTGCCGTGTGTGCTGAAGGAGCCGAGGGTTCAGCAAAGCTCCTCTAGTCTTCTATCATCTGCTCTTCACGCCAAGCCACGAACCCCCCAACAGTGAAAATTGTTATTAGATTCTCGACCCACCACAACGAGCTGCGAAACATACTATCGGAGCACTGGCATTTACTCACCGATCACCATATCCTTGGCAAACACGTTAGACCTACCCCTGAACTGGTGTTCAGGAGAGCCACCACTTTAAGGGACAAGTTAACAAGAAGCCACTATAGAGCTCATCCCAAATGACCGGATGACCCCAGTGGTACCTATAAGTGTGGCCAATGTGACCGGTGCCCTTGGATCCTAGAGGGCCCCACATGTACACTCCCCTTTTTTTCTCCACGTCAATTTGCTGACTGTGGCACCAAAGGGGTGATCTACCTTATGAAGTGTGGCTGTAAGGCCTTCTGTTTAGGCAAAACGATAAGAGAGATGCGCCAGAGATTAGGTGATCACTTATACCATTCAACCAATGGCAAACTCACCACTGTGGGACGCAATGTGAGAATTCATCATAGATTTCAGTTTGATGTGGTCCAATTTTATGTCCTTGAGGTTGTACAGGAAGATCCACGGGGTGGAGACTGGGATTGCAAAATCCTAAAATGTGAGTCTTTTTGGATCGAACGACTCAGTGCTCTTACACCCCCAGGACTAAACGAAGCACATTCATACAAATATTTCTTTTAATTTTCTCTAGTTAACCATCTGTTTTTTTTAATCTAGCCCTTTTTTCCCCCAACAATTTGATTATACTGCCCTGATCATATTCTTCAATTTTGTGGTCCATGCTGAGCAACTCCCCGTTTTCCCAAATTACTCATTCCCACTCCCTCCCTGCCCCCCTCCTCCCCCTCTCCTTTCCTTCCCCTTCCCCCTCCACACCATGTTACCTCTGGCTCCCGGGCTGGTCAGCGGTACCTGTCAGTGTTTGGGACACAGTTATTACAATGGCTGTGCTTTTTGCATCTAAATAATCTTGTCTTGCAGATTAAACTTCCAATTCTGCATTGAGCTTTTATCGGTGAGACCCATGTTACTGCTATTAAATTTACTTCATATTTATGTTTGTATTTACTTTAACTATCTGCCTATTGGAATACTGACTCTGCCAGTTGGAAGACCCTTATTTCCCACCCGGACTCACTATATCCATTGCTGATACATTCAGGTTAATATATACCATTGAAATGTTATATAGACAAACATGACTGAGCTGTGGTATTGTGGCTGGAGGAGTTAAATCTCTCCCCCTGGTGGCGGACTAGCGTCTCTCCAATGATGGGCGGACTCTCCTCCCGGTCAGTGCCGCCCATCACTTCTTCTCTGGGACGCAATGGCATCATTACAATGAGTCCTGCGCGTGCGCTGTTTTTTTCTTCAGCGCATGCGCAGTGGGAGCGATGGGCCCGATGACGTGGGCACCCGGCGTCAGTCGGCGGCATGCCTACGTCACTCTGGATGGAGGATACAAAGGGCGGATCGTACGCGACTCAGACAATGACCAGGTATGCACTCCTCAATATGTATTCCCATCTATACTTCTCTGATCCCTCACTGTTTCAATCTATGGCATCCACGTATATTCGGGGGATGCATGTATATTACAGTGGGATGGTCCTTTGATTTTTTTCTAATGGATGATACATTTGTATTATAGATCTGTAGCGGGGTGCCACTTTGCAGTGTGTTAAAGACTATTGTTATCTGAAATAGCCCCAGCTCCCTCCGGAGCCTCCGTAAGATATTGCAGCAACTGTTGTTTAACTATATGGAACGGCGCATTGTGGAACTTATGGTACAGGGAGCAAGGGACTCAATTGACATGGGTATCAAATAGACTATGGTACCCACAGTGCAGCTGTACTCCCAAAGTGCATTGCATCGCTGAACAGCCTTCTGAGGGAGGTTACTTAAAGGAAGGGAGGAGCTACGCTCGCTCTCTCGGGACTTCCCCTTCTCTCAAGTAGAAAGCCTGTGTTGAGGCCTGCTGCCGGAGCGTCTAGGCCTGAAGCCTGGGCCTACAGCTATCGAGTAGGATCACTCAGCCTAAGGAGGGATCCTCTTCAGAGTGTCCAGCTCTCGCTTTACAGAGACTGGAGTCGTCCATCCACCGACACCGACACAGTGCGGCTGTGTGAGGAACCGGAGACTGCAAGTTGCGGAGAGACTGCGGATCGGGACACCAACAGCGGAGTGTACCAGAGGGACGAGGCCTACTTTGGTGAGAGGGCCCCTGCTCGGAGTCCATTAACTGTTGTGTAGGCCTGTGACTTTTTGAAGACCTGCCATTACTACAGTGGTGCGCCACACGCAAGGACCTAGTGCATCTCACGGTGGCCGCGTGGTTTAAAGTTTGGCGTTTGCACTGCCAGTGAGTTTCACATTCATAAACATTGTGGATGTTCAGTTTTGCATTCTTTTTAAAAACCTTGTGGATTACAAATGTTATGTGCACCAACGATTGCTAGCGAAGATTCCTACTACTGAAGGAACTTTACACTGAACCTGGCCTGACTAGAACCTATAGTGACGGGACAAGTGTACCATATTGCCCATTAGGGGGAGCTCGCAAGCATAGATTTTACTAATATAGAACGTGCGCATATAAATTGTGTTATATATTGTTTGCTTTACCATTGACTCTGCAGGGCTCTGCACGAGTTAACTGTATCTCTGTTTAACTTTATTATCTATTACCACTAGTAAACTTTGACTCTGTATTTAAATTTCTTTATTAATTTCCCACCATACATTACATACATTTTAATACATAAAGACAAAAATACATTTTACTTAATAACATTTAATAACATTTACAGTTCATCCCCTACCTATCAGCTTATATCATTGATAATAATAATTTTATTGGAAAAGACTGATCTTCCTATAGGAGATATGCCCAAGCTTCTTACTTCTTTTTTCTATCCCTAATTATTAGTGGAGTCTGCCAAGTATCATAGAGAGAGGGAGAGAGGGAAGAGAGACGGAGAAAAAAAAGGGGGGGGGAGGAAACCCCCAACTCGTGCTTATTTTGTGGTAATTATAAAGGCTCAAAATTTGAGCCTAAAAAAGTTAAATAAAGAAAGGGAAAGAGAAGGGAATAAACAAAAAAGGGAGGGAACCCCAATAACCCCAATAATAGTGATGATTTTGTGATATTAAATTATGAAGACTCAGAATTTAAGCCTAAAAAATTTGAAATAAGAGAACAAGTAAAAAAAACAAAAAACAAAGGAATCTTTCAGAATATGGGACAGAGTTTGTAAAACAAAGGAGTGGCCCCTCACAGGTTCAGACTTTTTCCCGCCGGGCAAGGGGGGAGGTGCATTCCTGCGATGGGCAACTTCAGACATACTAAGACTGAAAGATTTATTGAAAGGGAATACTTTATGCCCACTTATTGAACTGCGGGAAAAATATGGAGCCTCCAAAGGGGATCTATGGAGATACAGACAGGTTCAGCATTTCGTTGGAACACTATCAAAGCCCCTGCGAGCTATGAATGAACTGAATGCATGGGAAAAACTTATAGAGCATGTACGAATGTGAGGTCAGGGGATATCGAATATATATAGGATACTGAGTCCCTCAAGGGGAGGGGAGACACTTAAAGTACTAGAAAGTTGGGAATTAGAGTTAAACCAAACTATAGTGGAGGAAAAGAAGAGACAAGTCTTAAGCCTCATACACACGACCAAGCTTCTCGTCGAAAAACGACAAGAAACTTGCTGGCAGAGCTTTCTTGCCGAGTAAATCGGTCGTGTGTACGCGGCTATCAGGTTTCTCGTCAAGAAAACCGAGAAGGATCTCGACGAGAAAAATAGAGAACCTGCTCTCTATTTTCTCGTCGAGATTCTTGTCAGCATGTTTTTCGACAAGAAAAGTGTGTGTGTGTACACTTACCTGTCCTCCGGGAAGCCCGTGCATGCTCGAAATGACTTTGACGCATGCGCGGTAGCTTCCTAGGCATAGGTAGGGTGTAGCAAGATGGCGGCGACGGCATCGAATGTGACGAGCGCACGCTCGTCGTAGTCGATTACGTCACCGCGTTCGCTCCATTCAAAGAACCGCGTGTTCTTTGAAAGGAGCGTCTGTACACTCGGCCGGGACAAGTTTCTTGTCCAAGAATCTCGTCAAGAAAAACAACGTGTTTTTTCTTGACGAGATTCTCGGTCGTGTGTACGAGGCTTTAGACTACGTCCATTCAACATCAGTAGAAGAAAAAGTAAAAGAGATGAATTATAAACTCCTAACTAAATGGTACTTTGTCCCAATGAAACTCCATAGAATTAACAGAGAGACATCACCCCTGTGTTGAAGAGAATGCGGGATGGAAGGAACTCACGCCCACATATGGTGGCACTGTCCCCTAATACAGGAATACTGGAGGGAGATCTTAAGTATGATAAAGAAGATTAGTGGTGTGGAGGTGAAGCAAGATCCTTGGTACTGTCTGTTCCATAATATGGGAATAACAAGGAAAAAATATAGAATGTCCTTGGTCCCGTACTTTTTGAATGGAGCGAAAGCGTTAATTCCTAGAAACTGGAGGGTAAAAAAAGCTCCATCAATGGGAGAATGGTTAAAAGAGATTGATAGAATTAGACTGATGGAGGAGTTGATGTTAATTCATAATGAGAGTAAATCAAAATTTAATAAGATCTGGAGAAGATGGAGAGAGTTTAGGAAATCAGAGGTAAATGAGGAGATAATGGGGGATCAGAGATAGAGGGACCTATGGACTTGAGGTCCATTTTGTGACCTCCCCTCCCTGTCCTCCATTATTCTTCTCTCTTTTTTTCCCCCACTCCCTCCCCCCCCCCTTTTTTTTTTGGTCGAGATCTGGATTCTTTATAAACTTTCTTTCTACTCAAGTACTTCTGCACTAGATGTCAGATCTATACTTATTTTTATTTTTTTCTCTTAGGTGGAGATTTGGATTTTTTATAAACTCTATTTCTCACTTAAGCACTTTTGCACTAGATTCCAGACATTTGAGCCCTTATTATCTATTATTACTAAAATAGCACTATTAGGGGGGTTCCCCCCCCCCTCCTTTTTTCTCTTCTTCTCACTTTTCCTGACTTTAGGCTGAGACTCGGAGCCCGCATATTTTTTTTTTCACATTTAGAACCTTTGTCACAAGAGACTATATATATATATATATATACACAAAAGAAGAGGGAGAGAAAGAGGGGTCTCCTTCTTATTTTTTTTTAGTCCTTATAATCTTTATCACAAAATTAGCATTAGTACTGATATTTCCTTCCCCTCCACCTCTTATTTTATTTATTTTTTCTATTTTTTTTTCCTCCCTGCTCTTTAGGTTGAGATTGGGAATCCTTATAAACTCTACTATTCACATAAGTACCTGTGCACTAGACACTATATATATATATATATATATATATATATATATATATATATTCCCCCTTTTTTTTCTTTTTTAAACTTTGACTCTGGTTAAGTGAAATGCTGTGTGGAGTTCTCTATTATCCTGCATGGACAAGCAATTATTGCAAGGTAACAACTTTATGTACTATTTTATTGTTGTGTAGCCTTATTGTGTTCCCCAACCACCAGTGGGTTCCACAATATCTGTGCAGACCAGTTGTGCCAAGGGAGGGTTTGAGCCAAGTTCTAAGGGTTGATAGCCAGAGTACAGACCCTTTCTTGCCGAGTAAATCGGTCGTGTGTACGCGGCTATCAGGTTTCTCGTCAAGAAAACCGAGAAGAATCTCGACGAGAAAAATAGAGAACCTGCTCTCTATTTTCTCGTCGAGATTCTTGTCAGCATGTTTTTTGACAAGAAAAGTGTGTGTGTGTACACTTACCTGTCCTCCGGGAAGCCCGTGCATGCTCGAAATGAATTTGACGCATGCGCGGTAGCTTCCTAGGCATAGGTAGGGTGTAGCAAGATGGCGGCGACG
The DNA here is from genome assembly GCA_029206835.1 of Rana muscosa. Taxonomy (NCBI): domain Eukaryota; kingdom Metazoa; phylum Chordata; class Amphibia; order Anura; family Ranidae; genus Rana; species Rana muscosa. Next base: position 1,001,382,127 of record CM055116.1, read on the forward strand.
GCATCGAATGTGATGAGCGCACGCTCGTCGTAGTCGATTACGTCACCGCGTTCGCTCCATTCAAAGAACCGCGGGTTCTTTGAAAGGAGCGTCTGTACACTCGGCCGGGACAAGTTTCTTGTCCAAGAATCTCGTCAAGAAAAACAACGTGTTTTTTCTTGACGAGATTCTCGGTCGTGTGTGCGAGGCTTTAGACTACGCCCATTCAACATCAGTAGAAGAAAAAGTAAAAGAGATGAATTATAAACTCCTAACTAAATGGTACTTTGTCCCAATGAAACTCCATAGAATTAACAGAGAGACATCACCCCTGTGTTGAAGAGAATGCGGGATGGAAGGAACTCACGCCCACATATGGTGGCACTGTCCCCTAATACAGGAATACTGGAGGGAGATCTTAAGTATGGTAAAGAAGATTAGTGGTGTGGAGGTGAAGCAAGATCCTTGGTACTGTCTGTTCCATAATATGGGAATAACAAGGAAAAAATATAGAATGTCCTTGGTCCTGTACTTTTTGAATGGAGCGAAAGCGTTAATTCCTAGAAACTGGAGGGTAAAAAAAGCTCCATCAATGGGAGAATGGTTAAAAGAGATTGATAGAATTAGACTGATGGAGGAGTTGATGTTAATTCATAATGAGAGTAGATCAAAATTTAATAAGATCTGGAAAGGATGGAGAGAGTTTAGGAAATCAGAGGTAAATGAGGAGATAATGGGGGATCAGGGATAGAGGGACCTATGGACTTGAGGTCCATTTTGTGACCTCCCCTCCCTGTCATCCATTATTCTTCTCTCTTTTTTTCCCCCACTCCCTCCCCCCCCCTTTTTTTTTTTTGGTCGAGATCTGGATTCTTTATAAACTTTCTTTCTACTCAAGTACTTCTGCACTAGATGTCAGATCTATACTTATTTTTATTTTTTTCTCTTAGGTGGAGATTTGGATTTTTTATAAACTCTATTTCTCACTTAAGCACTTTTGCACTAGATTCCAGACATTTGAGCCCTTATTATCTATTATTACTAAAATAGCACTATTAGGGGGGTTCCCCCTCCTTTTTTCTCTTCTTCTCACTTTTCCTGACTTTAGGCTGAGACTCGGAGCCCTCATATTTTTTTTTTTCACATTTAGAACCTTTGTCACAAGAGACTAGATATATATATACACAAAAGAAGAGGGAGAGAAAGAGGGGTCTCCTTCTTATTTTTTTTTAGTCCTTATAATCTTTATCACAAAATTAGCATTAGTACTGATATTTCCTTCCCCTCCACCCCTTATTTTATTTATTTTTTCTATTTTTTTTTCCTCCCTGCTCTTTAGGTTGAGATTGGGAATCCTTATAAACTCTACTATTCACATAAGTACCTGTGCACTAGACACTATATATATATATATATATATATATATATATATATATATATATATATATATTCCCCCTTTTTTTTCTTTTTTAAACTTTGACTCTGGTTAAGTGAAATGCTGTGTGGAGTTCTCTATTATCCTGCATGGACAAGCAATTATTGCAAGGTAACAACTTTATGTACTATTTTATTGTTGTGTAGCCTTATTGTGTTCCCCAACCACCAGTGGGTTCCACAATATCTGTGCAGACCAGTTGTGCCAAGGGAGGGTTTGAGCCAAGTTCTAAGGGTTGATAGCCAGAGTACAGACCCTTTCTTGCCGAGTAAATCGGTCGTGTGTACGCGGCTATCAGGTTTCTCGTCAAGAAAACCGAGAAGAATCTCGACGAGAAAAATAGAGAACCTGCTCTCTATTTTCTCGTCGAGATTCTTGTCAGCATGTTTTTTGACAAGAAAAGTGTGTGTGTGTACACTTACCTGTCCTCCGGGAAGCCCGTGCATGCTCGAAATGAATTTGACGCATGCGCGGTAGCTTCCTAGGCATAGGTAGGGTGTAGCAAGATGGCGGCGACGGCATCGAATGTGATGAGCGCACGCTCGTCGTAGTCGATTACGTCACCGCGTTCGCTCCATTCAAAGAACCGCGGGTTCTTTGAAAGGAGCGTCTGTACACTCGGCCGGGACAAGTTTCTTGTCCAAGAATCTCGTCAAGAAAAACAACGTGTTTTTTCTTGACGAGATTCTCGGTCGTGTGTGCGAGGCTTTAGACTACGCCCATTCAACATCAGTAGAAGAAAAAGTAAAAGAGATGAATTATAAACTCCTAACTAAATGGTACTTTGTCCCAATGAAACTCCATAGAATTAACAGAGAGACATCACCCCTGTGTTGAAGAGAATGCGGGATGGAAGGAACTCACGCCCACATATGGTGGCACTGTCCCCTAATACAGGAATACTGGAGGGAGATCTTAAGTATGGTAAAGAAGATTAGTGGTGTGGAGGTGAAGCAAGATCCTTGGTACTGTCTGTTCCATAATATGGGAATAACAAGGAAAAAATATAGAATGTCCTTGGTCCTGTACTTTTTGAATGGAGCGAAAGCGTTAATTCCTAGAAACTGGAGGGTAAAAAAAGCTCCATCAATGGGAGAATGGTTAAAAGAGATTGATAGAATTAGACTGATGGAGGAGTTGATGTTAATTCATAATGAGAGTAGATCAAAATTTAATAAGATCTGGAGAAGATGGAGAGAGTTTAGGAAATCAGAGGTGAATGAGGAGATAATGGGGGATCAGGGATAGAGGGACCTATGGACTTGAGGTCCATTTTGTGACCTCCCCTCCCTGTCATCCATTATTCTTCTCTCTTTTTTTCCCCCACTCCCTCCCCCCCCTTTTTTTTTTTTGGTCGAGATCTGGATTCTTTATAAACTTTCTTTCTACTCAAGTACTTCTGCACTAGATGTCAGATCTATACTTATTTTTATTTTTTTCTCTTAGGTGGAGATTTGGATTTTTTATAAACTCTATTTCTCACTTAAGCACTTTTGCACTAGATTCCAGACATTTGAGCCCTTATTATCTATTATTACTAAAATAGCACTATTAGGGGGGTTCCCCCTCCTTTTTTCTCTTCTTCTCACTTTTCCTGACTTTAGGCTGAGACTCGGAGCCCTCATATTTTTTTTTTCACATTTAGAACCTTTGTCACAAGAGACTAGATATATATATACACAAAAGAAGAGGGAGAGAAAGAGGGGTCTCCTTCTTATTTTTTTTTTAGTCCTTATAATCTTTATCACAAAATTAGCATTAGTACTGATATTTCCTTCCCCTCCACCTCTTATTTTATTTATTTTTTCTATTTTTTTTTCCTCCCTGCTCTTTAGGTCGAGATTGGGAATCCTTATAAACTCTACTATTCACATAAGTACCTGTGCACTAGACACTATATATATATATATATATATATATATATATATATATTCCCCCTTTTTTTTCTTTTTTAAACTTTGACTCTGGTTAAGTGAAATGCTGTGTGGAGTTCTCTATTATCCTGCATGGACAAGCAATTATTGCAAGGTAACAACTTTATGTACTATTTTATTGTTGTGTAGCCTTATTGTGTTCCCCAACCACCAGTGGGTTCCACAATATCTGTGCAGACCAGTTGTGCCAAGGGAGGGTTTGAGCCAAGTTCTAAGGGTTGATAGCCAGAGTACAGACCCTTTCTTGCCGAGTAAATCGGTCGTGTGTACGCGGCTATCAGGTTTCTCGTCAAGAAAACCGAGAAGAATCTCGACGAGAAAAATAGAGAACCTGCTCTCTATTTTCTCGTCGAGATTCTTGTCAGCATGTTTTTTGACAAGAAAAGTGTGTGTGTGTACACTTACCTGTCCTCCGGGAAGCCCGTGCATGCTCGAAATGACTTTGACGCATGCGCGGTAGCTTCCTAGGCATAGGTAGGGTGTAGCAAGATGGCGGCGACGGCATCGAATGTGACGAGCGCACACTCGTCGTAGTCGATTACGTCACAGCGTTCGCTCCATTCAAAGAACCGCGGGTTCTTTGAAAGGAGCGTCTGTACACTCGGCCGGGACAAGTTTCTTGTCCAAGAATCTCGTCAAGAAAAACAACGTGTTTTTTCTTGACGAGATTCTCGGTCGTGTGTGCGAGGCTTTAGACTACGCCCATTCAACATCAGTAGAAGAAAAAGTAAAAGAGATGAATTATAAACTCCTAACTAAATGGTACTTTGTCCCAATGAAACTCCATAGAATTAACAGAGAGACATCACCCCTGTGTTGAAGAGAATGCGGGATGGAAGGAACTCACGCCCACATATGGTGGCACTGTCCCCTAATACAGGAATACTGGAGGGAGATCTTAAGTATGGTAAAGAAGATTAGTGGTGTGGAGGTGAAGCAAGATCCTTGGTACTGTCTGTTCCATAATATGGGAATAACAAGGAAAAAATATAGAATGTCCTTGGTCCTGTACTTTTTGAATGGAGCGAAAGCGTTAATTCCTAGAAACTGGAGGGTAAAAAAAGCTCCATCAATGGGAGAATGGTTAAAAGAGATTGATAGAATTAGACTGATGGAGGAGTTGATGTTAATTCATAATGAGAGTAGATCAAAATTTAATAAGATCTGGAGAAGATGGAGAGAGTTTAGGAAATCAGAGGTAAATGAGGAGATAATGGGGGATCAGGGATAGAGGGACCTATGGACTTGAGGTCCATTTTGTGACCTCCCCTCCCTGTCATCCATTATTCTTCTCTCTTTTTTTCCCCCACTCCCTCCCCCCCCTTTTTTTTTTTTGGTCGAGATCTGGATTCTTTATAAACTTTCTTTCTACTCAAGTACTTCTGCACTAGATGTCAGATCTATACTTATTTTTATTTTTTTCTCTTAGGTGGAGATTTGGATTTTTTATAAACTCTATTTCTCACTTAAGCACTTTTGCACTAGATTCCAGACATTTGAGCCCTTATTATCTATTATTACTAAAATAGCACTATTAGGGGGGTTCCCCCTCCTTTTTTCTCTTCTTCTCACTTTTCCTGACTTTAGGCTGAGACTCGGAGCCCTCATATTTTTTTTTTTCACATTTAGAACCTTTGTCACAAGAGACTAGATATATATATACACAAAAGAAGAGGGAGAGAAAGAGGGGTCTCCTTCTTATTTTTTTTTAGTCCTTATAATCTTTATCACAAAATTAGCATTAGTACTGATATTTCCTTCCCCTCCACCTCTTATTTTATTTATTTTTTCTATTTTTTTTTCCTCCCTGCTCTTTAGGTTGAGATTGGGAATCCTTATAAACTCTACTATTCACATAAGTACCTGTGCACTAGACACTATATATATATATATATATATATATATATATATATATATATATATATATATATATATATATTCCCCCTTTTTTTTCTTTTTTAAACTTTGACTCTGGTTAAGTGAAATGCTGTGTGGAGTTCTCTATTATCCTGCATGGACAAGCAATTATTGCAAGGTAACAACTTTATGTACTATTTTATTGTTGTGTAGCCTTATTGTGTTCCCCAACCACCAGTGGGTTCCACAATATCTGTGCAGACCAGTTGTGCCAAGGGAGGGTTTGAGCCAAGTTCTAAGGGTTGATAGCCAGAGTACAGACCCTTTCTTGCCGAGTAAATCGGTCGTGTGTACGCGGCTATCAGGTTTCTCGTCAAGAAAACCGAGAAGAATCTCGACGAGAAAAATAGAGAACCTGCTCTCTATTTTCTCGTCGAGATTCTTGTCAGCATGTTTTTTGACAAGAAAAGTGTGTGTGTGTACACTTACCTGTCCTCCGGGAAGCCCGTGCATGCTCGAAATGAATTTGACGCATGCGCGGTAGCTTCCTAGGCATAGGTAGGGTGTAGCAAGATGGCGGCGACGGCATCGAATGTGATGAGCGCACGCTCGTCGTAGTCGATTACGTCACCGTGTTCGCTCCATTCAAAGAACCGCGGGTTCTTTGAAAGGAGCGTCTGTACACTCGGCCGGGACAAGTTTCTTGTCCAAGAATCTCGTCAAGAAAAACAACGTGTTTTTTCTTGACGAGATTCTCGGTCGTGTGTGCGAGGCTTTAGACTACGCCCATTCAACATCAGTAGAAGAAAAAGTAAAAGAGATGAATTATAAACTCCTAACTAAATGGTACTTTGTCCCAATGAAACTCCATAGAATTAACAGAGAGACATCACCCCTGTGTTGAAGAGAATGCGGGATGGAAGGAACTCACGCCCACATATGGTGGCACTGTCCCCTAATACAGGAATACTGGAGGGAGATCTTAAGTATGGTAAAGAAGATTAGTGGTGTGGAGGTGAAGCAAGATCCTTGGTACTGTCTGTTCCATAATATGGGAATAACAAGGAAAAAATATAGAATGTCCTTGGTCCTGTACTTTTTGAATGGAGCGAAAGCGTTAATTCCTAGAAACTGGAGGGTAAAAAAAGCTCCATCAATGGGAGAATGGTTAAAAGAGATTGATAGAATTAGACTGATGGAGGAGTTGATGTTAATTCATAATGAGAGTAGATCAAAATTTAATAAGATCTGGAGAAGATGGAGAGAGTTTAGGAAATCAGAGGTGAATGAGGAGATAATGGGGGATCAGGGATAGAGGGACCTATGGACTTGAGGTCCATTTTGTGACCTCCCCTCCCTGTCATCCATTATTCTTCTCTCTTTTTTTCCCCCACTCCCTCCCCCCCCTTTTTTTTTTTTGGTCGAGATCTGGATTCTTTATAAACTTTCTTTCTACTCAAGTACTTCTGCACTAGATGTCAGATCTATACTTATTTTTATTTTTTTCTCTTAGGTGGAGATTTGGATTTTTTATAAACTCTATTTCTCACTTAAGCACTTTTGCACTAGATTCCAGACATTTGAGCCCTTATTATCTATTATTACTAAAATAGCACTATTAGGGGGGTTCCCCCTCCTTTTTTCTCTTCTTCTCACTTTTCCTGACTTTAGGCTGAGACTCGGAGCCCTCATATTTTTTTTTTCACATTTAGAACCTTTGTCACAAGAGACTAGATATATATATACACAAAAGAAGAGGGAGAGAAAGAGGGGTCTCCTTCTTATTTTTTTTTTAGTCCTTATAATCTTTATCACAAAATTAGCATTAGTACTGATATTTCCTTCCCCTCCACCTCTTATTTTATTTATTTTTTCTATTTTTTTTTCCTCCCTGCTCTTTAGGTCGAGATTGGGAATCCTTATAAACTCTACTATTCACATAAGTACCTGTGCACTAGACACTATATATATATATATATATATATATATATATATTGTGACAGCAGGAAGGTAAAGTCACCTGGTTGCATCCAGGGGGGTAGATATATTTCGCCCAGATTCAGGCTTTACGCCGATTTATACAGCTAGGTGGAGAGTTGTATAAGCCCAGCTGAGACTAGTGGGCTCATTGATGACTCATACCTCTAGGGAGAGGGCTGGGCGTCGTGCAGACAGGGAGTTGATGAGTCCAGCTGAACCTTGTCAGCTCATTTAGGCCTCTATAAGAAAGCCCAGCTTCATTAGATGTTAGCTCATGCCTGGAAGCAGACCTGTGTGGACTGTCTAGGGAGAGTGAACCCCTGTGCGGTGAGAGAAAGCCTGTGTGGCTATATTTTGCTTGGACATTTAAAACCAGGGACTAGGACAGCACTAGGCTGATCCCAGTCGTTAGTTAGGAAACCTGTAAGTTTAGTCAGAGGTCAAGTTGACCAGGATTTATTTTGTGTTTGTTTTTTTTGCCTTGCTGTGTTTTTGTCACTGTAAATAGAAAATAAACCGCACCTTTTTTTGATTTTGAAAACCACAACCTCCGTCTGCTGGGCCTGTTTTTGGGTGGGGAGCCCATCCCGGGGGTCACACATACCCGCTGCCGAGCTAGCCCCCTCACAGTTGGTGGAGAACCAGTGGCAGTTTTTTTTTAAGCCAGCATGGAGGAGATACTGAAACAGCTGGCTCTAGCAAATGCCAATCAACAGCAGACAAATGCAGGTTTGCAAAGGAGCCTTGCAGCCCAGCAGCAAGCTCATCAACAGAGCCTTGCAACTTTACAACAGAGTCTGGAGGCTCAGCAACAAGCCCAACAGCAATCTGAGGCCCGCTTCATAGACCTGTTGCAGAAGCAAGAGCAGAGACTACAACAACAGATGGAAGCAGTAATGCAGCAACGTCCGCAGACCGGTGAGGAAAGCCGTCCCACTAATACCGCGTCCTTTGGGGTGAGTCGTTTATTGACAAAAATGACTGGAGAGGATGATCCAGAGGTATTTTTGACCACATTTGAAAGGACCGCTGAAAGAGAAAAGTGGCCTGAGGAGCAGTGGGCTGGACTGGTGGCTCCTCTGTTAACGGGTGAATCGCAGAAAGCTTACTATGACCTAGAGCCTGACCAAGCAAAAGACTATGTGATGCTAAAAGCTGAAATATTGGCAAGGCTGGGTGTCACCCTGGCTGTCCGGGCTCAGCGTGTGCATAACTGGACTTTCCAGCTTGGAAAACCCCCCAGGTCTCAAATGTATGATCTCATTCACCTGAGCAGAAAGTGGCTACAGCCAGAGACTTTGTCCGCACCAAAGATTGTGGAACGTGTTGTAATGGATCGGTTTTTGAGAGCTCTTCCTACTGCCATCCAAAAGTGGGTAAGCCATGGAGACCCAGAGACGGCCGATGGTCTTGTGGATCGTGTGGAGAAATACTTGGCTACAGAGAACCTGACGGCCTCTTCCAGAGACACTCGGACTTTCCACCCTAAGACCAGACCATCCCCAGGGGCGGATAAGAGGATTCCAAGGGGTAAGAGTGGAGAGAGTGAGAGGGTGGGAGCTCTACCCCAAGTTTGGCGAGAACAGCCTGGGAAATCAGCGGCTCAAGAGGCGGCAAGAAGGATCATTTGCTACCGCTGCCGGCAAGCGGGACATATTGCAGCAAATTGCCCGGTTTTGGAGGAACCCATGCAGTGTGACTTTCTGACGGGCAGACGTCAGTCGCTGTGTGCGACAGTCGCATGCACTGCCATTCGGGGAACTGAGAAACATTTATGCAAAATGTGTATTAATGGTAGAAATGTTGTGGTATTGCTGGATTCAGGTAGCCTTGTGACCCTGATAAAGGCTGAGTTAGTTAAAACAGAGGTCTCTGGGAATAGCAAGGTAGCCGTTATTTGTGTGCATGGGGACACCCGAGAGTATCCAGTGACTACAGTGTGTTTCGAGACCCCCAAAGGTACCCTTTCTCATCCAGTGGGCTTAGTGTCTCAGTTACCGCATGACGCCATTGTGGGAAGGGATTTTCCGAAGTTCTGGGAACTGTGGGATGATCATGAGCCCCCCACTGGTGCCCCTATGTACCAGGAATATGATAGCCAGAACTCCTCTGAGAGTGGTGAGGACTCTCCCGAATTTCCCTTGTCAGTATTGGCAGGGGAGACTCAAGAAACTGGAGAGGAGCCCACCTCCTCAGACGAAAACCTACCGTCTGTGGAGTTTTCTGATCTTGAGGTTCACAGGGAAAACTTTGCCACAGAACAGTTGAAAGACCCCGCCCTAATAAAGGCACGGGAAAACGTAGTGAAAATAGATGGCGAGTTAGTGAACCCAGATAATACCTGCACTTACCCATACTTCAGCGTAGAGAAGGACCTACTGTATCGGGTGGCAAAAAGGGCAGAAGAAACCGTTGAGCAGCTGGTGGTGCCCAAACCTTACAGGAAGTTGGTGTTGGAGTTGGCCCATGGGCACATTCTTGGAGGTCATCTGGGGACAGAGAAAACCCGAGAGAGGGTATTACAGAGATTCTATTGGCCTGGGGTGATGAAGGACATAGAAAATTATTGTTCCTCCTGCCCTGTGTGTCAGAGGTCGGCCCCGATGCCACACTTCCGTAGCCCGCTGGTCCCTCTACCCATCATTGAGGTCCCGTTTGAGAGAATCGCAATGGATTTGGTAGGTCCTATAATCAAGTCCGCTAGGGGGCACCAGTACATATTGGTTATAATGGACTATGCCACCCGTTATCCAGAAGCGATCCCTCTCAGAAATACCTCGGCCAAAACCATAGCCAAAGAGCTATCTCTTGTTTTTAGCCGGGTGGGTATTTGTAAAGAACTGCTTACGGACCAAGGTACACCCTTTATGTCCCGGGTTATGAAGGAGCTGTGTAAATTGTTCAAAGTGACGCAATTACGTACATCTGTGTATCACCCCCAAACCGATGGGCTGGTTGAAAGATTCAACAAAACCCTAAAACAAATGTTGAAGAAAGTGGTGGATAGGGATGGAAAGGATTGGGACTGTCTACTTCCTTATTTGATGTTTGCTATTAGGGAGGTGCCCCAATCCTCTACGGGATTCTCCCCCTTTGAGTTACTGTATGGGAGACACCCAAGAGGGCTGTTGGATATTGCCAAGGAAACTTGGGAAAGTGAGAGTTCTCCCCACAGGAGTGTGATTGAGCATGTCGCCCTGATGCAAGATCGAATTGCACAGGTAATGCCCATCGTGAAGGAACATTTGGCCCAAGCGCAGTTGGCACAGCAGAGAGTGTACAACCGTGGAGCCAAGACCCGTACCTTTTCCCCGGGGGATAGGATATTGGTACTTGTCCCTACGGTTGAAAGTAAATTCCTTGCCAAATGGCAAGGCCCCTACGAGATAATGGAAAAAGTGAGCGAAGTGAATTACAAGGTCAGACAACCAGGAAGGCGAAAGCCCGAACAGATCTATCACGTTAATCTGTTGAAAGCCTGGAGGGATAGAGAGTCCCTAGTCGCAGACACTTGGTCACCAGCTCAAACTGGTTGCGTGATTCCTGAGGTTGGAATCGCAGCCACCTTGTCACAACCCCAACAACAGGAGGTTAAGGAGTTTGTGCTTCGCAACAAGGAGGTATTCTCTGAGCTGCCGGGACAAACATCTGGGGTAGAGCATGACATTATTACCCCGCCCGGTGAAAGGGTGAAGTTAAAACCCTATCGGATCCCAGAGGCCCGACGGGAGGCAATACGGGAGGAAGTACAGAAAATGCTGAACTTAGGGGTGATAGAGGAGTCCCAAAGTGATTGGTCTAGTCCCATTGTGTTGGTGCCTAAACCGGATGGGAGCTGGCGATTTTGTAACGATTTTCGTCAGTTGAACAAAGTTACAAAATTTGACACCTACCCCATGCCACGTATAGATGAGTTGATCGACCGGCTGGGAACAGCCCGATACATGACGACTCTTGACCTCACAAAAGGGTATTGGCAAATCCCCCTGGCCAAGTCAGCCAAAGAGAAAACCGCATTTGTAACCCCAGACGGGGCGTTCCAATATAAAAGAATGCCGTTCGGGTTACAGAATGCGCCGGCCACATTCCAGCGGAAAATGGACCAGATGCTGAGGCCCCATCGGAAGTATGCTGCGGCTTACCTGGATGACGTAATTGTCCATAGCACAGATTGGGCCTCACATCTGCCAAAAGTGCAAGCAGTCCTGGACTCTGTTCGGGAAGCAGGGTTTACGGCTAACCCCAAGAAGTGTACCATTGGGCAGGAGGAGGCCAAATATCTTGGGTACACCATTGGGAGGGGAGTAATAAAACCCCAACTCAACAAAGTCGAGGCCATCCAGAGTTGGCCACGTCCCAACAGCAAGAAGCAGGTACGAGCCTTTCTGGGAATCGCTGGGTATTATCGGCGATTCATTCCCCACTTTGCTTCTAAGGCTGTGCCCCTAACCAACCTGACGAAGGGGAAAGGGTCGGTCATGATTAAATGGACCCCCGAGGCTGAGGCAGCATTCCAATTCTTGAAACAAGCCTTATGTAGCCAGCCAGTGTTGTACTCACCCGACTTCTCTAAAGACTTTGTCGTACAAAGTGATGCGTCAGATGTGGGGTTAGGAGCAGTATTGTCCCAGGTCTGGAACGGGGAAGAGCACCCAGTCATTTACCTCAGCAGGAAATTGAAGTCCCATGAGGTAAATTACGCCACGGTTGAAAAGGAGTGTTTAGCGGTGAAGTGGGCTCTAGATTCCCTTCGGTACTACCTGCTAGGTAGGCACTTTGACATGGTTACGGATCACGCTCCGTTAAAGTGGATGGCTCAAAACAAGGAGACAAATAGAAGAGTGAATAGGTGGTTCCTGGCCCTCCAGGAATTCAACTTCACAGTAAAGCATCGCCCTGGCGTTCAAATGGGGAATGTGGATGCTTTGTCTCGAGTACATGAATGCCTGATTGCTGGTGTTCCAACCCCGAGGTTAAAACAAGAGGGGGGGGTATGTGACAGCAGGAAGGTAAAGTCACCTGGTTGCATCCAGGGGGGTAGATATATTTCGCCCAGATTCAGGCTTTACGCCGATTTATACAGCTAGGTGGAGAGTTGTATAAGCCCAGCTGAGACTAGTGGGCTCATTGATGACTCATACCTCTAGGGAGAGGGCTGGGCGTCGTGCAGACAGGGAGTTGATGAGTCCAGCTGAACCTTGTCAGCTCATTTAGGCCTCTATAAGAAAGCCCAGCTTCATTAGATGTTAGCTCATGCCTGGAAGCAGACCTGTGTGGACTGTCTAGGGAGAGTGAACCCCTGTGCGGTGAGAGAAAGCCTGTGTGGCTATATTTTGCTTGGACATTTAAAACCAGGGACTAGGACAGCACTAGGCTGATCCCAGTCGTTAGTTAGGAAACCTGTAAGTTTAGTCAGAGGTCAAGTTGACCAGGATTTATTTTGTGTTTGTTTTTTTTGCCTTGCTGTGTTTTTGTCACTGTAAATAGAAAATAAACCGCACCTTTTTTTGATTTTGAAAACCACAACCTCCGTCTGCTGGGCCTGTTTTTGGGTGGGGAGCCCATCCCGGGGGTCACACATACCCGCTGCCGAGCTAGCCCCCTCACAATATATATATATATATATATTCCCCCTTTTTTTTCTTTTTTAAACTTTGACTCTGGTTAAGTGAAATGCTGTGTGGAGTTCTCTATTATCCTGCATGGACAAGCAATTATTGCAAGGTAACAACTTTATGTACTATTTTATTGTTGTGTAGCCTTATTGTGTTCCCCAACCACCAGTGGGTTCCACAATATCTGTGCAGACCAGTTGTGCCAAGGGAGGGTTTGAGCCAAGTTCTAAGGGTTGATAGCCAGAGTACAGACCCTTTCTTGCCGAGTAAATCGGTCGTGTGTACGCGGCTATCAGGTTTCTCGTCAAGAAAACCGAGAAGAATCTCGACGAGAAAAATAGAGAACCTGCTCTCTATTTTCTCGTCGAGATTCTTGTCAGCATGTTTTTTGACAAGAAAAGTGTGTGTGTGTACACTTACCTGTCCTCCGGGAAGCCCGTACATGCTCGAAATGACTTTGACGCATGCGCGGTAGCTTCCTAGGCATAGGTAGGGTGTAGCAAGATGGCGGCGACGGCATCGAATGTGACGAGCGCACACTCGTCGTAGTCGATTACGTCACAGCGTTCGCTCCATTCAAAGAACCGCGGGTTCTTTGAAAGGAGCGTCTGTACACTCGGCCGGGACAAGTTTCTTGTCCAAGAATCTCGTCAAGAAAAACAACGTGTTTTTTCTTGACGAGATTCTCGGTCGTGTGTGCGAGGCTTTAGACTACGCCCATTCAACATCAGTAGAAGAAAAAGTAAAAGAGATGAATTATAAACTCCTAACTAAATGGTACTTTGTCCCAATGAAACTCCATAGAATTAACAGAGAGACATCACCCCTGTGTTGAAGAGAATGCGGGATGGAAGGAACTCACGCCCACATATGGTGGCACTGTCCCCTAATACAGGAATACTGGAGGGAGATCTTAAGTATGATAAAGAAGATTAGTGGTGTGGAGGTGAAGCAAGATCCTTGGTACTGTCTGTTCCATAATATGGGAATAACAAGGAAAAAATATAGAATGTCCTTGGTCCTGTACTTTTTGAATGGAGCGAAAGCGTTAATTCCTAGAAACTGGAGGGTAAAAAAAGCTCCATCAATGGGAGAATGGTTAAAAGAGATTGATAGAATTAGACTGATGGAGGAGTTGATGTTAATTCATAATGAGAGTAGATCAAAATTTAATAAGATCTGGAGAAGATGGAGAGAGTTTAGGAAATCAGAGGTGAATGAGGAGATAATGGGGGATCAGGGATAGAGGGACCTATGGACTTGAGGTCCATTTTGTGACCTCCCCTCCCTGTCCTCCATTATTCTTCTCTCTTTTTTTCCCCCACTCCCTCCCCCCCCCTTTTTTTTTTTGGTCGAGATCTGGATTCTTTATAAACTTTCTTTCTACTCAAGTACTTCTGCACTAGATGTCAGATCTATACTTATTTTTATTTTTTTCTCTTAGGTGGAGATTTGGATTTTTTATAAACTCTATTTCTCACTTAAGCACTTTTGCACTAGATTCCAGACATTTGAGCCCTTATTATCTATTATTACTAAAATAGCACTATTAGGGGGGTTCCCCCTCCTTTTTTCTCTTCTTCTCACTTTTCCTGACTTTAGGCTGAGACTCGGAGCCCTCATATTTTTTTTTTCACATTTAGAACCTTTGTCACAAGAGACTAGATATATATATACACAAAAGAAGAGGGAGAGAAAGAGGGGTCTCCTTCTTATTTTTTTTTTAGTCCTTATAATCTTTATCACAAAATTAGCATTAGTACTGATATTTCCTTCCCCTCCACCTCTTATTTTATTTATTTTTTCTATTTTTTTTTCCTCCCTGCTCTTTAGGTCGAGATTGGGAATCCTTATAAACTCTACTATTCACATAAGTACCTGTGCACTAGACACTATATATATATATATATATATATATATATATATATATATATATATATATTCCCCCTTTTTTTTCTTTTTTAAACTTTGACTCTGGTTAAGTGAAATGCTGTGTGGAGTTCTCTATTATCCTGCATGGACAAGCAATTATTGCAAGGTAACAACTTTATGTACTATTTTATTGTTGTGTAGCCTTATTGTGTTCCCCAACCACCAGTGGGTTCCACAATATCTGTGCAGACCAGTTGTGCCAAGGGAGGGTTTGAGCCAAGTTCTAAGGGTTGATAGCCAGAGTACAGACCCTTTCTTGCCGAGTAAATCGGTCGTGTGTACGCGGCTATCAGGTTTCTCGTCAAGAAAACCGAGAAGAATCTCGACGAGAAAAATAGAGAACCTGCTCTCTATTTTCTCGTCGAGATTCTTGTCAGCATGTTTTTTGACAAGAAAAGTGTGTGTGTGTACACTTACCTGTCCTCCGGGAAGCCCGTACATGCTCGAAATGACTTTGACGCATGCGCGGTAGCTTCCTAGGCATAGGTAGGGTGTAGCAAGATGGCGGCGACGGCATCGAATGTGACGAGCGCACACTCGTCGTAGTCGATTACGTCACAGCGTTCGCTCCATTCAAAGAACCGCGGGTTCTTTGAAAGGAGCGTCTGTACACTCGGCCGGGACAAGTTTCTTGTCCAAGAATCTCGTCAAGAAAAACAACGTGTTTTTTCTTGACGAGATTCTCGGTCGTGTGTGCGAGGCTTTAGACTACGCCCATTCAACATCAGTAGAAGAAAAAGTAAAAGAGATGAATTATAAACTCCTAACTAAATGGTACTTTGTCCCAATGAAACTCCATAGAATTAACAGAGAGACATCACCCCTGTGTTGAAGAGAATGCGGGATGGAAGGAACTCACGCCCACATATGGTGGCACTGTCCCCTAATACAGGAATACTGGAGGGAGATCTTAAGTATGATAAAGAAGATTAGTGGTGTGGAGGTGAAGCAAGATCCTTGGTACTGTCTGTTCCATAATATGGGAATAACAAGGAAAAAATATAGAATGTCCTTGGTCCTGTACTTTTTGAATGGAGCGAAAGCGTTAATTCCTAGAAACTGGAGGGTAAAAAAAGCTCCATCAATGGGAGAATGGTTAAAAGAGATTGATAGAATTAGACTGATGGAGGAGTTGATGTTAATTCATAATGAGAGTAGATCAAAATTTAATAAGATCTGGAGAAGATGGAGAGAGTTTAGGAAATCAGAGGTGAATGAGGAGATAATGGGGGATCAGGGATAGAGGGACCTATGGACTTGAGGTCCATTTTGTGACCTCCCCTCCCTGTCCTCCATTATTCTTCTCTCTTTTTTTCCCCCACTCCCTCCCCCCCCCTTTTTTTTTTTGGTCGAGATCTGGATTCTTTATAAACTTTCTTTCTACTCAAGTACTTCTGCACTAGATGTCAGATCTATACTTATTTTTATTTTTTTCTCTTAGGTGGAGATTTGGATTTTTTATAAACTCTATTTCTCACTTAAGCACTTTTGCACTAGATTCCAGACATTTGAGCCCTTATTATCTATTATTACTAAAATAGCACTATTAGGGGGGTTCCCCCCCCCTCCTTTTTTCTCTTCTTCTCACTTTTCCTGACTTTAGGCTGAGACTCGGAGCCCTCATATTTTTTTTTTCACATTTAGAACCTTTGTCACAAGAGACTAGATATATATATACACAAAAGAAGAGGGAGAGAAAGAGGGGTCTCCTTCTTATTTTTTTTTAGTCCTTATAATCTTTATCACAAAATTAGCATTAGTACTGATATCTCCTTCCCCTCCACCTCTTATTTTATTTATTTTTTCTATTTTTTTTTTCCTCCCTGCTCTTTAGGTCGAGATTGGGAATCCTTATAAACTCTACTATTCACATAAGTACCTGTGCACTAGACACTATATATATATATATATATATATATATATATATATATATATATATATATATATATATATTCCCCCTTTTTTTTCTTTTTTAAACTTTGACTCTGGTTAAGTGAAATGCTGTGTGGAGTTCTCTATTATCCTGCATGGACAAGCAATTATTGCAAGGTAACAACTTTATGTACTATTTTATTGTTGTGTAGCCTTATTGTGTTCCCCAACCACCAGTGGGTTCCACAATATCTGTGCAGACCAGTTGTGCCAAGGGAGGGTTTGAGCCAAGTTCTAAGGGTTGATAGCCAGAGTACAGACCCAAACAAAACCAGCAGCTCTCTTAACTGGGGGTAGTGCTATAAGTGGGGGCTCGTCCGGGATTTACTGTACTCTGAAATCAAGCCCCACCCCATTGGTGGCAACATGGACCCTTTCACTGTGGTCCAGTGGTACGAATCAGTAGGCGCGCGCTCAGACGCGAGTGTAGCCATTAAACTCCCTGGTGAGGACTGGGAAGAGAAAGAAGTTGACAAAATTATCAAGGCATTGTCTCCACATAGGAAAGCATGGGTGATTGGTCTCAGGTCAGATCAAGGGACTTCTCGCACCCATGCACTGTTGGAGTGGAGAGATGAAGTACCTGAGAGTTTCAGAGGCAAGAGTGTGCAATGGGGGAACAAGACCAAGATCTATATAGTACACCCAACAACTCTAAATGCGGATTCCCCTGATACTAGTCAGGAAGAGCCAGCTAGAGGAGCACCAACCCCCTCAGAACCCCTGACAATAATTGGTCCAGAACTCCTTAACGCTCTGGGAGACTTTGTGTCAAAATGCCAGAAAAACAACACAGTATGTGTGGAGGCCGGATACAGGAAACTGAGGATCTTCTCAGGAAGACAGCCTGTCCCGGCTGGGGAGGAAGACTTTGATGCCAGGTGTAATGTTTGGGGGTTGTTAGCTCAAGTGTAGCACCCGCTAGCGAGAACAGTCCCACACAAATGTTTCCTTTTGAGGGCTTGTTGGCCCACTTTTATTGAAGAAAATCAAACAAAGTTCCAGAAATGAAAATAAATGTGGTTTCCCTCGCAGGGGGTTTTCACCATCAACATAAAATGGTAGTATGTTCAGCCTCCTGGCTCACACATACAAAAGTGCAAATGAAAATGCAGACCCGCCTGGCTCTCTTCAGTAGAAGCACCAATGCTCAGGCTCCCGCATGGAGCCCTCCTGACACCTGTCAGCAACCTCAGACTCCGGTCTCTGGGTTTCACAGTGCAGCCTGCACTCTCTAGCTACTCCAGCTTCTCTAGCTACTTCAGTGCACACCTGCACACTCTGGGTTCTCCCTTGCAAGCCTGGTCTCCTCGGGAGGGTGGAGCCCAGAACCATGGTCAGGTGTCTACAAATAGGCCAGCACACACCTGACCAGTCAGTGTGCTGGTAAATCTCAAAATCTGGACCCAGGACTGGGGATTTCATCCCACCCGGATCTCTACGAAATCCCCGGGCTCCAGGTCCCAAAGTGGACTTTATTAAATAATGAGGAAACCGAAACGCCAGTTTCCTCTGTACATTAAAAACTCCCTGGAGCCCCTCAACCCGTCCAGTTGAGAATTCTGGGTCACTACACTGGTGGGGTACCACACTACCACATCTGCCCTCTGGGTCAAAACAAGGGGGGGGGTAACACACCAGTCCAACCTCCTCACTTTGGCATGACCATGCCAGCTGCCACCCACATGGGCCAAATCTTGTCCCATCAGGTGACTTTCTCCACATCCCCCTTCTGCGTTTACTCAGGCTCTGCAAAGACACTACCATATCTTTTTGCGTGCACGCTTCCAAAAGCGATGTCCTTCTATTTGGATCTACACTAGCCACCTTATCAATGGGGAGTTTACTACTCTTGGCACCTTTTTGCACCCGAGGTTGATTTCTGAGCTTTAAGGGTCCGATACCATTGAGGTTACCAAGGGCTCCTTCATTTTCCGATGGACCACCCCTTTTCCCTTTATTTAATTTGGAAGGGATCAGATTTTTAAACACTTGTTTAGTGATAAGCGGGGGCTCTTTTATTGGGGTGACACTGGTCCCTCTCTGAGCTCTATGCACGGGCACCCCCTTACTGTCCAAACTTAGCATCACTTGTTTCCCCATGTACATTGCATGCTTCATTCTGTCAGTTTCATCACTAACATCCTCATAAGACTGCAGCCTCGTCTTAGTCTCCCTCTGAAGGACATCCTGACTGTCTTGCCACTCTGAGGTTTCTAAGTCATGTGACACCTTGCTGCGCTTTGGACTATTTACTTCCGACCATTGTTTACCAGGATCCTTCTCAGATCCTAGAAGTTCCTCAAACCTCAGGAAACCTTCCCCAGAATTACCCTCTTGAACCTGTAGGGGGCCTAAATCTGCTGTACCTTTTACCTCTTCTAAGTCAGTCACACCATTTATCTCCACACATTTTTTTTGTATTAGCAGCAACCGCATCACCTTGACCATCAGGTCTGCCATCATTTTTGTCACCCATGGTAACCAAACCATCAAAAATTGTCAATGCGCTGCATTTTTCATCATGGTCAGAAATATTAATGCATTTGTCATATTTCTTTTCACCCATATTTGGCAGGGCAGTGTCTGGAGAGGAACTGCACCCAGCAGAGTGGTTATCTACGGCAGCTTCACTGTACACAAACCCCATGGGCATGAGATCCTCTGCCAGCAACTGTCCTGACCCCTGACCATCATCGCATAAAACAACATTTGGACCTGTGATTACAATCACTTCATTTATTGCTGTGCCATCTGGCACTTCCACCAACACTAGCTCATTTGGCACGGCATCACCCATTACCACATCATTAGACCCTTTGTGGATCACAGACATGACCTCCTCTGTTCATTCGCCCTTACTTGGCACTTCCATCTCATGAGCAACATCATCTGCAGCAGCAAGTGCATCATTGCATATAAGTTGCTCTGCAGGTCCTTCATCTGGCACTGCAGAAATCATGTCTGCTCCACTCTTACCAACAGAGGCCTTTTCCAACAAAGCCAACAGGCTTTTTGCCCATCTGTCCCAGTCTGTTATCTCTGCGCTACCAGAGGGACAGAGTGGCTCAGCAACCGACACATTGCACATGTCACCTTTGTTCAAACCAGACTGTTGTAACACATTTTTAACCAGAGCAGGCTGCAATACCACACTCTCACCACCTTGCTCTGATGGTGCTTCATTAAACGCATGAACACCTTCACACCTGTCATTGCCAGACTGCAATAACCTATTTCCATCATGAGTGTTTTCAAACATTTCCGTTTTAGCATTAACCATTTTGTTATCACCATGTTCAGGTACCCTCTTATCCCTTAGAGCGGCACCAAAGCTGTCCCAGGCAACCTCCGGCTCCAAAACGCAGAGCTCCCTGGGGGTTTCTAGGAACACCTCTGTAGCCTTCATCTCAGTTGCTAGTGGGGATAGCACATCTTTAACGGCATTCATAACAATGTTTTTATCTCTAGTGAGCTGCACTAGCCCATTAGCAACTGTACCATCAACTTTAGCCAACACAATATTAGCAGTTTTACCCATCACATTGTCATAATCAAGTTTACCACTTGCCTCCCCACTGGACAGGGCACTGCAGCGAGGCAAGTCCTTTTCTACACAGACAGTGGATCTCCCATTTGGGGTCACTTCCACTCCAATGTGCACAGTCACATAGTCAATCTCTTGAATGCATTTACGAGCAACAGTCTTACCCATCACTGTACCAGGGGTTGCCATGTTCACTTGAGTGTGTTGTCTATACTTTGTTGCACTTTCGCTGGCCAACTCTCCCTGGTGGCCATGGGATGAAACTGCAGCAGCCATTTCTGACTCCATAGCACCCCCTGCAGGCACAACAGGCACTTCCTCACTGTTGCCAGAGGTGACTGAAATTTTTTTTAAATAGGAACCTGGGCTTGCAGACAAAGACTTCTGCCCAGTAGCCTTATCTCCAGCCATGTTCCATAACCTGGGACAAGAAAAAATTCCATGCCCAAGTTGACCACATTCCAGGCATGTTACATTTCTGCACATATCTTTAGTGGGACACCGCTCCTCATCTCCACGGTAGCTCCTTTTGGTTAACATTTGATCTCTCGTTGCTAAGGGAGATGGCACTCTTCCAGCTGTACTTTGCTGACTTTCCCAAATGCAGCGACTTTGTGATCCTTGGAGCATTGTTGCTTTCAACTTGCCACGATCCTCTGTCGGCAATACGTTTCTCACGTGGTCCGCAGACTTGACATCACCGCCGTTTCTACGGGCAATCACATACCTCTCGAACTTCTGATCAGCCTTTTGAACACTCCTGGGACTCAAATCAGGCTTCCCAAACATTGTTGTAGACCTTTGTCTGGCCATGTCACCTTGTCTTGGAGACTGAGACAAAGGGCACTTGGAGACAACATGCCCCCACTCTCTGCACCGAAAACAGCGCTCTTGCTTCAGAGCCTTAACAGGGCTTCCCCAATTGCATCCTTTTTCAAACTTAGGCCTTTGCACATTGATAGCTGGCCTGTTTGTACTAGTGTTACCAGGGGCAACCACATGCACTTCCCCTTTAACTGGAGTTGGAGTAGCAAAAAACAGTCTGCAATACTCTCCAGCAGGCTCAAACCCTTGCATAATCTTTGCAGTCACTCCACCAAACTTTTGCGCTATCCAGCAAAAATGAAGCACAGTCACTTTAAAGCATGTTGCTTTTCACTTCATGCAAACTTTCCTCACCTGCACACACAGATTGTGCTTTCTCATGCACACAAACACAGTTCATATAACAGATGAACGTACTTTTTCCAGGGATCTCCAGTTCTGCCCACATTCTCCACCACTTGTAATGTTTGGGGGTTGTTAGCTCAAGTGTAGCACCCGCTAGCGAGAACAGTCCCACACAAATGTTTCCTTTTGAGGGCTTGTTGGCCCACATTTATTAAAGAAAATCAAACAAAGTTCCAGAAATGAAAACAAATGTGGTTTCCCTCGCAGGGGGTTTTCACCATCAACATAAAATGGTTGTATGTTCAGCCTCCTGGCTCACACATGCAAAAGTGCAAATGAAAATACCGAGCCGCCTGGCTCTCTTCAGTAGCAGCACCACTGCTCAGGCTCCCGCATGGAGCCCTCCTGACACCTGTCAGCAACCTCAGACTCAGGTCTCTGGGTTTCACAGTGCAGCCTGCACTCTCTAGCTACTCCAGCTTATCCAGTGCACACCTGCACACTCTGGGTGCAAGCCTGGTCTTCTTGGGAGGGTTGAGCCCAGAACCATGGTCAGGTGTCTACAAATAGGCCAGCACACACCTGACCAGTTAGTGTGCTGGTAAATCTCAAAATCTGGACCCAGGACTGGGGATTTCATCCCGCCCGGATCTCTACGAAATCCCCGGGCCCCAGGTCACAAAGTGGACTTTATTAAATAATGAGGAAACCGAAACGCCAGTTTCCTCTGTACATTAAAAACTCCCTGGAGCCCCTCAACCCGTCCAGTTGAGAATTCTGGGTCACTACACTGGTGGGGTACCACACTACCACATTGGATAGAGCAAGCCATGCAGGCACTGGAAGGATGGGAACTCCCAGAGGCCCAAAAGAAGCAGCGTATAAACGAGAGCTTAAGAGGAGCCGCTGCGGAAGCTGTCAGGAACTTAAGGTTCAGTAATGCAGCTTATACAGCCTATGACTATCTGGTCATGCTGCAAGAGGAGTTCGGACAATTGGAAAAGGCTGTTGATCTCATCTATCAGTTTGAACACACTCTCCAACAGCCAGGAGAGCGCCTTTCTGAGTATATCAGACGACTGAACAAGATGTTATGCCACATAGTCTTGAAGAAAGGAATGGCACCCTCTGCTATAAATCAAGCCAGGATGCAGCAAATCCTAAGAGGGGCTCTGCGCTCTGATCCAGTTTGGCTCCATTTGAAAACCTCTGTGGGTGTCACGTCACTAAGTTACCCTGACCTCATCAGAGTGGTGAGAGATGAAGAAGCGCTGCTGAATGATCACCAGGCAACTATTCAACCCATCTCTACCCCTTCAGCTGGGGTCAGATCTGCAATGGCCATGGAACGGGACTTGTAAGTAACTGTTTTGAAGTCTCAGATGACACAAGTGATGGAGATGCTGACTTCACTGATGACAAAGGTGTCAGGGACAAATAAGGAAGGAGGAACCACAACAGAAGTAACTCAGACTACCTCCCCTTCCCCATCTCAATGATCAAGGGATGATGAAGTTTGTTTCAACTGTGGAGGGACTGGGCACTATCGACGAATGTGCCCCAGCCCGAAGAAAGTTGCAGCACCATACCGGCGGAAAACTTCAGAGGGCCCTGGTGAAGGAGTCAACCGGGTGCCCACCAGTCTCAGCTAACTCCAAAGAATTCCTCAGTAAGGGGAGACAACAGAGGGAACATAGTCTTCTGCCAAACACCCCCATTGTAACCTCTGAGCGACCTAGCACCTCCCGCTCTATGTCCAAAAATGCTCAACGGCGGGAAATCAGTGCATACCAGGCCCAACAAGGAATGAGATCCAGAAAGAGGCTCAAGAAGAAAGAAAAAAAGGTACAGATCACAGAGTCAAGTAAGAAAGCTTCTCCAAGGAAACTTACTGTCAAATTAGTGCCCCCCCCCCGGTAGTCTCAATTCAGGTAGAAGTAATCTTCACAAGGGCCCTTCTTGATACTGGAGCCCAAGTGACCCTTATATATCGGGACTTCTACAACAAGCACCTCAGACATCTACCGCTACAAAAGCTTGAAGACCTAGAGATATGAGCATTGGAACACAGAGTTTCCCCTACGATGGATACCTCACAATCAAGCTAAGCTTTGACCCCTCTGTGGCCGGAGAGGCGGAGACCTTCGACACCCTGGCTATAGTTTGTCCTCAACCGCCCGGGGCAAGCAAGAGTTCCCTCATTATAGGGACCAACACTGACCTGGTCAGGAGGCTGCTGACACCTGTAGCCCAAGAACAAGAGACCACAACAACAAGAGTCCATCCTATGCTACAGCGAGTCTACCAGCGGCTGGTGTTGGAGCAAAATTCCCGGCAGAAGGGGTTAGAAAGATCTGGAAGCTGGATAAGACGGAGAAGGTATTACAGCCAGGAGAGGTGACTTGTTTGAGGGCCTCCGTCAAGCTTACCTGGCAGCAACCAGGCCCCATTGTTGTTCTTGAACCAGATCCACAGGAGAATCAAAGGGGACTAGAAGTAATTCCCAAAGTGGTCCCATTGAAGGCCGTTAAGAAGAGCCACGGGAAGATCTCAGTGAGCATTAGGAATACTGCTAGCACACACGTGAGGGTACCAGCCAGAATGCTGTTGGGCCAGGTGAACCCAGCCACCACAGTTGCCCTATATGACTTGGAGAAGGAAGAAAGGGTGAAGTCACCATGGAGAAGCTCTGCTCTGAAGACACGACCCTCCCCCCAGTATGGAAAGAGAGGGCCAAGGCCCAACTTGCTCAATGGCAGAAGATCTTCTCTAAGAATGAATTTAATGTGTGATGTGCGAAGAGTGCCATCCACAAAATTCGCCTACAGGAAGATAAGCCGTTTAGGGAAAGAGTCCGACGGGTTCCCTTGGCTGACCTAGAAGATCTGCGTGAGCAATTAGCAGAACTTTAGAGGACGGGCGTTATCCGAGTATTGACTACCGAACACTGAACAGAAGGACTATACCTGACCAGTACACCACCCCCTGAATAGAAGATGCTCTACAGAGTCTGTCAGGGGATAAGTGGTTCAGTGTGATTGACTTGAATAGTGGATACTATCAAATTCCCATGCACGCTGAAGTTTAGGGGAAAACAGCTTTCATCACCCCAGTGGGTTTCTTTGAGTTCAACCGCATGCCCCAGGGCTTGTCGGGAGCCCCCACCACCTTCCAATGACTGATGGAGAAAACAGTGGGAGACATGAACCTGATTGAAGTGCTGGTGTACCTGGACGACATTATTGTGTTCGGTAGAACTCTCGAGGAACATGAATAGCGATTGGAAAAGGTTTTGAAGAGGCTCCATGAGGAAGGCCTGAAACTTTCCTCTGAGAAGTGCCAATTCTACCAGTCCTCAGTCCATTACCTGGGCCATATTGTGTCTGCTGAAGGGGTAGCTACAGACCCTGAGAAGCTGGAGGCCATTACCTCTTGGCCAAGACCCACCAATGTGACTGAGCTTCGGTCGTTTCTGGGGTTCTGCTCCTACTATGGAAGATTTGTGGAGGGATTTGCCTAGATTGCCCGGCCCCTTAATGAATTACTGAAGAGTGAAGGGGAGGATGATGTCCCAGAACCGGTCAAACCAGTGAAACCCACCACAGGGCCCAGAAAACCTAAAGAGTCTATCCAGGACCAGTGGACCACCCAGTGTGAAGAGGCCTTCATCCAGCTGAAGGAAAGCCTAACCACTGCCCCTGTTTTGGCCTATGCTGATACCACCAAGCCCTATGAGTTGCATGTTGATGCCAGTCGAGATGGGCTAGGCGGGGTGCTATACCAAGAGCACGGTGGTCACTTGCGGCCTGTTGCATATGTGAGTAGAAGTCTGGCCCCCGCTGAGAAGAATTATCCCACTCACAAGCTCGAATTCCTGGTCTTAAAGTGGGCTGTGGTGGACAAGTTGAAAGACTATTTATACGGGGCTGAATTTGTTTGCCAAGACGAATAACAATCCTCTAACCTACCTCTTGACCACCGCTAAACTGGATGCAACAGGACACAGGTGGTTGGCTGCTCTTTCGGGTTTCACATTCAGTTTAATAGGAAATGTCCCCCTAACTAGGGGTTGGGACTTTAAGGGCAACAAATATGACAAGTATATAGCCTCGTACACACGACCGAGTTTCTCGTCGTAAAAAACACGTCGTTTTTTTCGACGAGATTCTTGTTAAGCTTGTCGATTTTCTCGTCAAGCTTTCCATGCGTACACACTGACATTTCCCAATCTCCTCATTGTTCTCCGCGGTCACGTCCATCACGTACGACGGCACTATAAAGGGGAAGATCTTTTTTCTTGGCGCCACCCCTTGGGCTGCTTTTGCTGATCTCGTGTTACCGCGTGTGAAGTAAAAGTTTGGGAAGAGACGATTCGCGCTTTTCAGTCTTCGTACTTTTCAGATCGTTTTCTGCGGTTCAGTTTGTGCTTGTGGGTTCGTGTCTTGACTTTCAGGGCGTCTAGGCAGGTCGTATCTGTTTTACAGTGCGTTCTTGCCTGTTCGTTTCTGATTTTCAGTTCGTTATTCATAGGCCTTGCTGTTCTAAAGTGCGTTCTGTTCTGTACGTTCTGGTAAGACGACCGTTTCCTAGCCATGTCGCCTGGACGTTCTCGTCGTCGAGTTCGTGCTGTGCGTGCACTTGGTGTTGGTCTGCTTGTTTTGGACCAAGACCAGTCCATGAATGGTGTGAGGAGGAGTTCATGGACCAAGAATTGGTTGCTCCAGCGGGACCAATTCTGCCACATGCCTCTGCTGCGGGAGATCGTCGAGAATAATCCTGAGGACTACAGGAATTTTCTGCGGATGTCTGACCCCATTTTTCAGGAACTGTTGGCTTTGGTGTCCCCCTATATTACCAGGAAGGACATCGTTATGCGGGAAGCCATCAGTGCTGAGCAGAGGCTCATCGCCACCTTACGGTACCTGGCGACAGGGAGAAGTCTTCAGGACTTGAAGTTCACGACAGGCATCTCCCCCCAGGCTCTGGGCCTCATAATCCCAGACACCTGTTCTGCCATTATACAAGTCCTGCAGGAGGACTATATTAGGGTAAGTTTTCTCCATTAACATCACATTTTATGTATTACATGTATGCTAATGTATTGTATTTCTTTCATCCTTCCCTAATTACGATGATTGTAATATGCTGAGAATGTCCCCTTTGTCCCCATGCATGCTGGAAGCTTTAGATTGCCCCTTTTTTCTCCTCCATGCATATTTCCCTTCACTAACCTTTCCAGCAGGGGCGCCTGTTGCTCCAAATGTTTGGGGGTTCAAACCCCAATTTAGGAAATAAACTTCCTCCTTTTTTGCTCTGGTGCCTATTAAATGCCCCCATTTGTCCCCTCCAATGCAGCCATTTTGTTCCCTCCAATGCAGCCATTTTGTTCCCTCCAATGCAGCCAGTTCCCCCCCAGCCCTGCACTTACCTTCTTGTGGTCAGCGCCATCCTTCTTCTGTCCTTGATGTCTTCTCCTTCCCTTGATGTTGCATCAGCCAATCATGTTACCATTAAACAGACTTGGTGAACATGATTGGCAGAGCAGCCTGTCAGTGTTTACCCAAGGAATGCCCCCCCCCCTGCGTCCCCTATTTAACTTTTCTGCAGCCAATTACATCCCTCAGGCTGTAATGTGCAAGACAATTTTCCTTACTGTTTCTGATATGCAATTTTAAGCCCATAAATGCCGCAGTTCTTCATATGTCGGTCGCTTAACAGGGGACCATCCACCTGAATAGTGGGCGGCATAGACAATACATAGGTTAATGCAAGGCATGAACCTATGTATTGTTCTGAGTGACGGGCACAGGAGAGAGGGGGCAGTGCTCCAGCGCCCACTCTGGACGCACCGCCACTGCAATGCTATCCTGTGGCCAAAAACATCTCCCCCCCCTCCCCATTATAATTTATTAATGGACCATCATAGGGGGTGATGAATATGATACATGAGCCTTCCATTATACTTATTTAAAACAACTTAATAAACGTAGACTTTGCTTGATGTTGGCCTCTAATGTATTTTCGTAGAATATACTTGTAATGTTTGATTTGTGTATTCTAATATTTTTTCATCTTGTTTGACTCCACAGCTTCCTTCCACGCCACAGGAATGGCAGACTGTGGCATCGGAGTTTGCCACGCGGTGGGACTTCCCCAACTGCAGTGGTGCTATAGACGGGAAGCACGTCCGCATCGTGCCGCCACCCCGTTCTGGGTCCTACTACTACAACTACAAGGGGTTTCATAGCATTGTGCTGATGGCGGTGGTGTCAGCACGATATGAATTCCTCTATGTTGATGTAGGGAAGAATGGCCGCATGTCCGATGGGGGATCCTTCATCCAGACGGAGTTTGCCCTCCGTCTCCAGAGTGACGACCTTGCAGTGCCACCGGATGCAGGGAATATTGAAGGACTCCCCTTTGTTTTTTTGGATGATGAAGCCTTCGGGCTCGGACCACATCTTATGAGGCCATTTCCTCAGAGGACCCTGACCCCAGAGAAGAGGGTGTTCAATTACCGGCTGGCCAGGGGCCGAAGAGTCGTTGAAAATGCCTTTGGCATAATGGCCAGCCGGTTCCGCCTTTTTATGACTTCCATCCACTTGGCGGACTACAAAATAAACTATGTAGTGTTATGCTGCTGTGTGCTACACAATTTTCTTTGCCGCAAATCAAATTCATATATGGCCTCAGTTTTGCCAGAGGCTGGACTTTCCCCTGATAATCCCCTGCCGGGCCTGGAATCTGCCCGTGCTGGCTTGCCCCCCCAAAATGCCCGTGAGGTTCGGGACAAATACATGGACTATTTCACGGGTAGGGGGGCAATTCCTATGCCAGGCTATGTCTAAAGATTGCTGTCTAACGTTCCAAATAAAAATCTTGTTTAAACTTCTAACTTTTGTTGGTTTCCTGTCTCCTAGTTTGTCTTAGTGCATTTGTAGTGCCAAGTGTATTTTCCTTTAGTAAATACCAACCATTTCACTAGGGCTGTCCTGATACGATACTAGAATCGGTATCGGTACCGATACCGAGCATTTCCCCGAGTACTTGTACTCGGGGGAAATGCTCCGATGCTTCACCCGATACTTGGGCAGTCAGGGATGATCGGTGCGGCGGGGAGAGTTACAAGCAGTGATCTGCCTGTATACATTTCAATAAAGCCTAAAGCCTGACAGCTTCTCCCCGGACCCCCCCCCTTTTAGCTGCTTTAGTGAAATTAATACAGCAGTGATCGGTGCTTGTAACTCCCCCCAAAGCCGCACCGATCACCGCTGACTGTCTGTATCTTCCTCCGTGCTGCTGCTGCTATACTCCTCCACACTGTGTCCCCCTCGGTACTGCTCTCCCCCTCCGTGCTCCGTGTCACCCTCCTGCTGCTCTCCCCCTCCGTGCTCCGTGTCCCCCTCGGTACGTGTCACCCTCCTGCTGCTCTCCCCCTCCGTGCTCCGTGTCCCCCTCGGTACGTGTCACCCTCCTGCTGCTCTCCCCCTCCGTGCTCCGTGTCCCCCTCGGTACGTGTCACCCTCCTGCTGCTCTCCCCCTCTGTGCTCCGTGTCCCCCTCGGTACGTGTCTCCCTCCTGCTGCTCTCCCCCTCCGTGCTCCGTGTCCCCCTTGGTACGTGTCACCC
The DNA here is from genome assembly GCA_029206835.1 of Rana muscosa. Classification (NCBI taxonomy): domain Eukaryota; kingdom Metazoa; phylum Chordata; class Amphibia; order Anura; family Ranidae; genus Rana; species Rana muscosa. The sequence continues at coordinate 1,001,411,136 of CM055116.1, forward strand.
TCCTGCTGCTCTCCCCCTCCGTGCTTCGTGTCCCCCTCGGTACGTGTCACCCTCCTGCTGCTCTCCCCCTCCGTGCTCCGTGTCCCCCTCGGTGCTGCTCTCCCTCTCCGTGGTTCGTTGCCCCCTTAGTGCTTTCCGCACTCCATGTCACCCTCCTGCTGCTCTCCCGCTCCGCGCTCCGAGTCCCCCCACCATGTCCTCCTCCACCCCCTCTGTCCTCGATCTGTCAGGATGGAGAGCGGAGGTAGGAGCCGCTAAACCCGGCTCCTACCTTTTCGAATGAACAGAGTCAGTGATCACTGACTCTGTTCATTCATATAACTGAAACATCGTAACCTATGTTTACGATGCTTCAGTTTATGAATGGAGAGGAGCCTCCTGTCCATTCATTTTAGCTGAGGCTGCAGAGAAAGTGACTGGGGAATCTGTGTCCCTAGTCCCTTTCTCTGTCTCATAGGGGAGATGTCAGGGGTCTGTAAAGACCCCTGAAATCTCACCAAAGCCCCCCAACAGCGCAAAAAAAAAAGGGAAGAAAAATGAAATAAATAAAAAAAATTGTTTTGTAAAAAATAATAAAAATTAAAATAAAAAAACACACTGACACAATCCACTCCCCCCTTAAAATAAATAAAGCACTGTAAAAAAAAAAAAAATAGTAAAAAAAAATAAAAAAAAAATACTGACACATGACATAACAAAGAAGCATCGGTAATCGGTATCGGCGAGTACTTGAAAAAAAGTATCGGTACTTGTACTCGGTCTTAAAAAAGTGGTATCGGGACAACCCTACATTTCACTATTAACCTTTAAAAATTTACGAAATAAGGTTAGAGCATATTAGAAAAAGAAGCTACACGTTGTTTGTGTTCAAATCTTTTACTATGTGCAAATTCACACACTTTTTTTTTTTTAATTTTAAATTTTTTGTTTGCCTGGCCACAAACCGGCAATTGTTTTCTTAGGAAAATACAAAAACAACAGTTGCATTCCAAAAATTACAAAATTGGATACCTCGGAGCAATCTGAGACATTCACTTACACAAACTATATGTCTCTATGTGCCCGTCCTAATATGGGGTCCTGCCACCCCTTGCCCAGCCAAAAATTGAATATGCACACAATTGGGATAATTTTCCTATAGGGATTTTAGACTCCTGATCCCTATTGTCAACATGTGCTATCTGCCATCAGGGGTGATCAATTGACGTGTTTTGGGGGTGCAACCCCTTCCTCAGTTCACCTACTTTAGATACGAGGAAGGGGTTGCACCCCCAAAAGACGTACATGGATATCCCCTGATGGCAGATAGCACATGTTGACACACTGTGTGCAGATTAAATTTTTGGCTGGTTTGATTGTCAAAAAGTTTTTTAAAAGTTGAAAAACAAACATGAGAAAAAAGGGGGTTGGGATGCCTTATTGAATTCTCCCCAATACATTGAGAATGTCTTTAAATGTTTGATCCATCACATGTATTCTTTCTTTAATTTTGTCCAGTTCCGTGCTACATTCCATCACTTGCTGGATGAGGCGGAGGGCACTGTCAGCAGAGAAACCTGTACTATCCTTCACCCCAACATTCACATCCCCTAAAAACAAAATAAAAAGGTATTATAACTCTGCAGGCCTACCTCTCTTACCTGAAGCTGTGGTGACAGATACTGACCTGTTGTGGTGACCAGTTCCACAACGTCATCCACCTCTCCTTCCTGCACTTCTCCTTCCTCCACCTCAACTTCCTCCACATCTTTAAGTTGTTGGTCTTTGGGAGTTTGGGGTTGTTGTGAAGCTGTGGGGTTCTTGTGCTCCCTGGAGTGTCCTCCTCCCAGTCTTCTCTCCCCTATGAGAATCAAACAAAAGGTAGAGTTATCACACAGAAATTCTCTATGTTAAACCAAAAAACAGGCTAAATTGCTTGGAAGTGGGGTACAAGTGTGTGTTTGGGCGGAAGTTAAAGATGAATGCATTATTTCTGACCAAGAATATGCTTAGTATTCACCTTTGTCTGTCATTTTTTAGACATGTAGGCAACACAAAAATTCTCTGAAGCACCTGTGTGGGACACCCAAAAAAGGCGGGTCTGTTGGCCCACACTATAGTGCTCCAAAGTACAGATGTGGAAGCAGCTGCTGAGTGTCCTCTCCTTTACACTGACAAAAGTTTGCATTTCATTCTCTTTACAAACACATCATCTAGCCTAAAACTTTGTGCCCCAAATTTCACAAAAAATGGCAGATGTCTAATTACTTTTGTGGCTGTAAAATAATCCAAAACAGCGGATAGTGGCCGAACGAAGTGTCTGTAACGTTACGAACGATTACTGTGCCCAACCAAGTTCAAAATATAAAATTTTGGAAGGGAGTCCAATAAGAAAAACAAAAAAAACCAGCAACATGTCAGTTTAGAAAAGGATTAATAGTAGAAAAGTGTACATTTTACCTACTTTTAGCGAGCATTCTCTTAATGCTCCTTAACTGCTCTGGCTCCCTCAGTTTGAGGTCTGACCACCTCTTTCTGAGCTGCTCATTTGAGCGTTTCACCCCGAAATTCGTCTTCAGACTCTTCACGACTTTAGTGAGGATTTTGGCCTTCCTTCTATTTGGTTTGCTATACGGCCCATGCTTTGCGTCATAATCAGACTTGAGCAAGATGTCCACCATCTCCGCCATCTCCGCAAAAGACATATTCGATGCCTTGAATCTCCTCCTTGATCGTGACGTTTCCTCGGTCTCCGGGCTTGTCTCCTCCTCGTTAGTTGCAGAATTATCAGACACCTGCTGTAACTCCGCCATATCTGTCTGCGCGCCGAAAGAGAAGGGGCGGGGAAAAGATGTTAGTTAGAACGTCATGGGCGGGCGACGTGTGCGGAGCGACGTGTTCGAATTTTGACGCATGCGTGGTGTGTATTTAGCAAACACACATGTGACTATAGTACGTTCGGTGTGCGGAGAGAGGAGTTCAAGTGACGGACGTGCGAACGAAGGTATGTGATTTTGTGACTTGTACAAATTGTTGGCCTATACTGTTTTGAGAATGTTGTAGGATATATATGGTGACTACGATGTTAAGGAGGTTAGACTGTTTGCCTCACATTAGTTATATATTATTTCTTAAACTTGCAGATACAATATGAATGTCTTTATTAGTGACAAAGAGTTCCTGGCGGAATTTATTGACCGGGTAAGGGAGCTGCCCGCTCTGTGGGAGACGAAAAACCCCATCCATAAAAAAAGAGGGGTGAGAAAAGCAGCGCTGGAGAAGCTGCTCCCATTTGTGCAGACCAAGGTGCCCACAGCCACGGCAAAACAAGTGGACACTAAAATTGGGAGCTTGAGAGGCACCTACAGGACTGAACGCTCTAAGGTCCTGGCTTCTCAGAGGTCAGGAGCAGCAGCAGATGATGTGTATGTCCCGATTTTGTGGTACTACAGCAGGATGTCCTTCCTGGATGACCACATTGAGGCAAGGCCATCACTCTCCACTCTTCCCCCCAGACTTCCCTGCAGCCAACCTGAGCCTTCTCTGGAGCAAGAGGAGGCAGCCATCCTGGATGATCCTGATTTGGCCATCTGGAGCCAGGTATAGTATTAAATGAAAATGTATTGGGCTAAAATTAATGTTTGACAAATATGTCAAGATGAGAAACATACAATATTTTGGGTTCTACAAGTGAAATCAAGATCTCGAGACATTAGTCTGCACTTAATTTGGTGCTAAATAGTCAATCTGATGTAGGTGTAAATTATAAAAAATGAATTCTGGATTTACATTCTAATTGCTTCAATCATGTTTATAAAGTTTGATGCAAAGATTAAAACAACATATTAAACTATGTCCCTTTTTCATACACAGGATGAAATCAGCCAGGAGGAGGGTCTGGAAACTGTCAGGCAGGAGGAGGAAGGGCCCAGTGGCAGCCAGGAGGTGGCAGGGCCCAGTGGCAGCCAGGAGGTGGCAGGGCCCAGTGGCAGCCAGGAGGTGGCAGGGCCAAGTGGCAGGCAGGAGGTGGCAGGGCAAAGGAGAAGCACCAGATCCCAGGTGCCTCCCATCCGGCTTCCCAAAAGAGGCAGGAGGGACAGGACCACCAGTGAGGCAGCAATGGCCCTTATTAAAGAGGCCCATGCCACCCTCAAAGAGCCCACATCCCCTGAAGAGGCCATTGCCGGCCTAGTGAAGGCAAAGTTCAAGGTGATGAGCATGGAGCAACGCCTCCTATGCAAGCCCCTGCTCATCACCTTGCTCAACAAGGGGGTGATGGAAAAAATTACCCCCAATACCGCCATTTGTGAGGTGGCACAACTGTCCCAACCTCAACCTCCTCCTCCACCTCCACATTCTTCTTCCGCCCCACCCCCTTCTCCTCCACCTCCACCTTGTTCTTCCGCCCCACCCCCTTCTCCTCCACCTCCACCTTGTTCTTCTGCGCCACCCCCTTCTCCTCCACCTCCTCCTCCTCCTGACAGGAGTACCCCTCCAGTGGCCCAGCCTCCAGCCAAACGAAGAAGGAAGGCTGCAGGGAAGGCTTCAGGAAAGGTTGCAGGGAAGGTTGCCAGGAAGACGAGGAAGTGATGGCCTTGCTTCATTGTGGTCGGACAGAAGGCAGCCTGTTGTAGTACCACACACTTGGGACATATATATCACCTGCTGCTGTTCCTGACCTCTGGGAGGCCAGCATCAGATTGTGTTCAGAAATGTTGGCCTTCTCAAGCTCCCAATTTTAGTGTCCACACAGGGTTGCTGTGTGCTCTGGGGTCCCTGGGATGCACAAATGGCAGCAGGTTCTCCAGCGCTGCCTTCTCTTTATTTTATTTGAAACATGAATAAATGTTATTTTTGTTTAAGTTCATACTTGACTATGTGTATTTGTAAAAATGTAAAATCTAACTTTGGAGTAAGCAGATACATTTGACTGACAAAAAAAGGGACAGATAACAACCCCCCAAAAAAATAACTAAATCGTGTTTCCCAAAAAAGTGTGTAAATTTAAATCATATATATTAAAAGATTCAATGGGAGATCACTACCAAAACATTGCGAAATTACAATTAACATCAGTTAGAAAAATAACTAATTTTTAAATATTCCTAAAAACTTGCACGATATAATACACATAAATCTTCTTAAGAGCAGCATGAAAAAGGTTAAAAAAAGATAGTCATAACTCTGTGTGAATATCAGCAGCAAAAGAAGTTCATTCGTTTGGATTAATGTCACATTCTAACGAAGATTTCAATGCACAACATTTAAACGATGCAAAAATTTGGAGCGTGACGAATGTGCTATCTCCATTACGAAGGCTTGTTTTACCAGAAGATGCGCTCCCGTCTCATAGTTGCTTGTGAGCATGCGTGCTTTTGGAAGAGTCGTAAAAGCATACACACGAACCATTTTCTCGTCACAAAACAGGCCGACGAGAAACACGACGAGGAAATCTGGAATCCTGACGAGAAAATAGAGAGCAGGTTCTCTATTTTCTCGTCGAGATTCACGGCACTTTTCTCGTCGTAAAACCATACACACGAACGGTTTTCTCGACAAAAAAGCTCTCGCGGCACTTTTCTTGCCGGTTTTGGACGAGAAACTCGGTCGTGTGTACGAGGCTTTAGAGTACAAAAATGTATTAAATAATTAATTTTAAGAAGCCAGATGAATGGCAGAGTGAAACAGCTGAATGTGCATTTAACCACTTCCCGCCCAGTCAATAGTGAATTGACGTCCGGGAAGTGGTTGCATTATCGATACTGGACGTCATATGATGTCCTGCAGGATAATGCCTTGCGCGCGCCCACGGGGGCGCGCAGCGCGGTGATCGGGGACGGCATGTGTCCCTCGGACACAGCGCTTCCCCGATCACGGTAAACAGCCAATTTCATTGGCTGTTTACCATGTGATCGGCTGTGTCAAAGTCACAGCCGATCACCTGTCAAAACAAACTCGGCGGCGCGCTTCCGTGCGCGCCGCCACAGGCTTGCAGAGTGGGGATCGGGGAAGGCGAGTGTCCCTTGGACACAGCGCGTCCCCGATCAGAGTAAACAGCCAATGAATTGACTGTTTACCACGTGACCGGCTGTGTCCAATCACAGCCGGTCACAAATGTAAACAAACTCCACAGGAGTTACTACCTGATCCCTGCTCTCTCCTCACACACCGATCTGTGAGGAGAGAGAAGAGATCAGTAAGTTAGCTCAGTGTAGTTTGTCTACATAAGTTTACAGTGCACAACACGCCCCCCCCATAAAGAGGACCTGTCACACAGCCCAGCACATCAATCAGCCCAGCCAATCAGCCCATCTGTCAATCAGCCCATCTGTCAATCAGCCCATCTGTCAATCAATCAGCCCATCTGTCAATCAATCAGCCCATCTGTCATTCAATCAGCCGATCTGTCAATCAATCAGCCGATCTGTCAATCAATCACCCCACCTGTCAATCAATCACCCCATCTGTCAATCAATCAACCCATCTGTCAATCAATCAATCAGCCCATCTGTCAATCAATCAGCCCATCTGTCAATCATCTGTCACAGGCCCACCTCCATCGGTACCGCCATTGGCACCGCCACACAGGCTACCAGTACCGCCATCAGTACCAGTACCACCACCAGTACCGCTACCAGGCCCAGCATCTTTACTGCCACACAGGCCCGCTACCAGTATCATCACTAGTGCCGCCATCGGTACCACCACCAGTACCACCACCCGTACCACCGTCGGTAGTGCCACCACCACCTGTACCACCACCTGTACCGCCATCAGTACCATCACCACCCGTACCGCCATTGGTACCACCACCACCTGTACCGCCATCGGTACCACCACCACCTGTACCGCCATTGGTACCACCACCACCCATACCGCCATCGCTACCACCACCACCCGTACCGCCACCTGTACCGCCATCGGTACCGCCGCCACCACCACCACCCGTACCGCCATCGGTACCACCACCACCTGTACCGCCATTGGTACCACCACCACCCATACCGCCATCGGTACCACCACACAGGCCCACCACTAATACCTCCATCGGTACTACCACACAGACCGCCACCACTACCACCAGCAGTACCATTACACAGGCCCACCAATAAGCACTGCCATAATGTCCCAAAGGGTTTACACACCTGAGGAGGCATATGCCATTCTTGCCATGTCGGATGATGAGAGCAGCAGGGAGCTCCCATTATCGGATTCTGGTTCGGAATACGAGCCAGTGGAGGATAGTGGCTCAGAGTCCGAGTCCCCGGAGGAAACCGTCCCTCCCAAAAGAATGTGATCGGCACCAAGATCAGCACCAAGATCAGCACCAAGATCAGGAGAACTGCCCACCACCAGCAGCGCCATACCCCAGGAAGAGGAGCCCAGTACAAGCAATGGAAATGCACGCCCAACCCGAAGAATCCAGCCCCAATCCTACCTTCCCGATGCCCTGGCAAACCCCTTATGGTTGCCTGCCAACTCAGGATCCGCTATCATCCCCCCTTTCACCGCACAGCCAGGTGTGCAGCCCGACACTACAAATTTTTCTAAATTTGATTATTTTTGTTTATTTTTCCCACAAGATTTGCTGCAGAATATAGTGGATCAAACGAATCTGTATGCATCCCAATTTATTGCTGCCAACCCCGATTCTTCCTACGCCCGCATGTTCCAGTGGCGGCGTCTAACATTGGAGGAATTTAAATTATTTTTGGGCCTTATGTTCAATATGGGGCTTACAAAAAAGAACGAAGTCCATTCATATTGGTCCAAACGCCCCATCCAACACATGCCCATATATTCCGCTGTCATGTCCAGGAAAAGATACGACATGATTATGCGCTTTCTCCACTTCAATGACAATTCACAGTGCCCTCCCCGAGATCATCCCAACTACGACAAATTGTACAAGATACGCCCCCTAATCAATGCCTTTTCCCAGCGATTTGAAGAAGTTTTCATCCCAGACCAAAAAATTTGTGTGGACGAGTCCCTCGTACATTTCACCGGCCGACTGCAGTTCAAGCAGTACATACCAAGCAAGAGAGCCAGGTATGGGTTAAAATTAAATAAATTATGTGATCGAGCCACTGGATACGTCTGCAAATTCAGGATCTACGAAGGCAAAGACTCCCAGCTCCAGCCCCGTGATTGCCCCACATATATTGGAACCAGTGGGAAAATTGTCTGGGAGTTGGCATACCCCCTGTTCGGAAAAGGTTACCATTAGAGTTGAGCGGGTAGCTGGATATTCGGGTCCGGCGGGTTCGGCCGAACTTCGGAAAAAAGTTCGGATTCGGGACCGAACTTTAACCCGAACCCGGACCCGGACCCGGACCCCATTGAAGTCAATGGGGACCCGGACTTCTGACGACTAAAAAGGCTCTAAAAAAGTAATGGAAAGGGCTAGAGGACTGCAAATGGCAGCAAAATGTTGTTAAGAACATGGCAAGTGCTCTGCAAACAAATGTGGATAGGAAATAACTTAAAAGAACATAAAAAAAAATAAAAAATAAAAAAATATGCTGGAGGCCCCCTTTTCAGCAGAAGAGGTACAGGAAGTCATTAAGAACCTCAGAAACTCAACGGCACAATGCCACACATATGGTGGGAATGCCCCAGAATACGCCCTTTCTGGAATAAATTATTTAATTTAATGGATAAGCTAGTGGGAAAATAAAATACTCTGAAATAAAAATGTAGCGGGGTGCTAAATTTAAGGAAAGTGTTTGAGTGGTAAATAGGCTCAAATACCCTAATTCTGTAGGATTCATGGACCATTTTGTCCTCGGGGGACAGTATTGGTGTGCAGTTCCCTGCGGCCTACAGGTGGCGCCTTTTGTGTCCCCTCTTGGCAGTAGTACAGCGGGGCGGGGAACCTGCTGTGCATGCCGGGAGAGCATATAAAAGGGGCAGACCTTTGGCCTGGGGGCTGATGTCCAGTGGGGTCCGCGCCCAGGTGCCTTCGGCCTGGGTGCATGTGTTCCTGTTCCATCTCGGGCACCTTTAGCCCGGGGTGAGGTACTATCCTGGAGTTCTTGCTGCCCTGGGTATGGAGGCCTAGGGGCGGGAGTAAAGCCTGGAGTCCAGAGCCGCCTCGTGTAGGGGACCCTGTTCCAGGGAAGGGAGGATCATTCTGATGGACCGATGCGGGAGTCACGGTGAAGGAATGGTCTGTTGACTCCCTGGAGAGATGTCTTCCCCTTGATATGGGCTAGGTTCGTAGAAGGAGAAGCTCAAGGTCACCTTGACTGTATCAGAGGCCTTATTCAACCGGCCCGTGGCAGGGGCCTTATACACCCTGGTCTGTGGCTGAGACCAAAGTTCTCCAGGCCCGTGGCAGGGGCCTTGTACACCCGGTCTGTGGCAGAGACCAACCTCAATGTCTGTGGCAGAGACCGTGCGCCAAAAACTGTTTGAGAAACCTAAGCAGTGAAGTGAATGTGCTACATTTGTGCCTGGACCTCCTCCACACCTTAAGCTGTCCTGTTTCTTTGCTCTAACCTTTTCTATCTGAGTACAGTTTATTTTGCCATGAGAGAATAAGAGTTGGAGTTTCAGCTGGTGTGGACATTGACTTTACTGGCAATTAAAGGACTTGCCTCTACCTACAGTAGAGGTGAGAATCATCCTCTGGAGGAGTTTTGACTCCGGCTGTGGACACGGCCCGTCAAGTACACCGTTCAACCTCTTTATATAGGATGATACGGGCTGGTAGTGCGGTGTGCCTTTCTCCCTCCTGCGAAGAGCCAACAACATAAAGGCAGGTAAGGGGGAAAGGATCTGTGCGCTACAAAAAAATAAAATAAAAATTTTAATCTTGGCCTAGCAGGACGAGGTCCATATGGAGTAGGAGGTTGAGGTGGCGGTGGATGTGGCTGTGTAGGTGGAAGCGGCGGTGGAGGAGGACGAGGTAGCCAACACTGGTTCAAAAATACAACAATGGCTGGGTAAGGCCGGTGATGTGTCGAATTCTGTCCCCTGTCGAATAGTGTCCGCCCTGTACTGCGCTTGCTGAGTATGTAGGACAAGGGGATTTCAAAAATCTCCCAAGACTAACGGCGCCTGCGTGTTGAGTTCAGGTGAAGGCCACACCATCCGTGGTTCAAGCCGAGCCAAGCAAGGCCGCGATCGAAGCGAGCCCGTGAGGGGCCCTGTTACTATGTGCTACCGTATGTCCTCTTGGATGGTGGGGCTTGAACCTGCACTCACAGCGCAGGCGCCGTTCATCTTCGGAGATTTTGTGAATCTCCTTGTCCTCTGTACTGCGCAAGCGCTGCGCCTGCGCAGTACGGGCCGGGCACAATCCGATGGCCGGACAGTTTTTGTCACAACACCGGTATACATGTCTATTCTGCACAAGGTACGGACAAGTCCTGTGGGATCCATGCCTGGTTCATTTTAATGAACGTGAGCTTGTCCACATTGGCTCTGGACAGGCGGCTGCGCTTGTCTGTGATAACGCCCCCTGCCGTGCTAAATACACGTTCAGATAATACACTGGCTGCAGGGCAGGCCAGCACCTCCAAGGCATAAACGGCAAGCTCAGGCCATGTGCCCAATTTGGAGACCCAGAAGTTAAAGGGGGCAGACCCGTCATCCAGTACGTGTAGGCCTGTGGACACATACTGCTCAACCATGTTGGTGAAATGCTGCCTCCTGCTAAGACGTTCCATCTCAGCTGGTGGTGCTGGTTGTTGTGGCGTGCTGACAAAGCTTTTCCACATTTCGGCCATGCTAACCCTGCCTTCTGAGGTGCTGCCGGTGCCCCGGCTGCGTTGGCGACCTCTTCCTCCTCCTCTGCCTTCGCCTTGTGCTTCCACCGTACGCCCGCTGTCAGGTGGGAATGCCACCAGCAGCGCGTCTACCAGCGTGCGCTTGTACTCGCGCATCTTACGATCCCGCTCCAGTGAGGGAATTAAGGACGGTACGTTGTCCTTGTAACGGGGATCCAGCAGGGTGGCCACCCAGTAATCAGCACCAGTTAAAATGTGGGCAACTCGGCTGTCGTTGCGGAAACACTGCAGCATGTAATCGCTCATGTGTGCCAGGCTGCCCAGAGGCAAAGAAAAGCTGTCCTCTGTGGGAGGTGTATCGTCTGTGTCCTCTGTATCCCCCCACGCACCAGTAATGGCCACGAGCTGGTCTGAGTGCCACCCTGCTGTGAACATGGCTCCTCCTCCTCCTCCTCCTCCTCCTCCTCCACCTCCTCCTCCACCTCATCATCCTCCAGAACTGTGCCCTTTCTGCCGGACAATTGTGTACCTGGCGTTTGTTGGTGCAGGAACCCACCCTCGTAGCCACTTGTGAAAGACTGCCCTGAAAGCCTTTGAAATGATCCCGCTTCCTCCTCCTCCTCCTCATCCTCCTGTGCCACATCCTCTTCCATCATCGCACGAAGCGTTTTTTCAAGGAGGCATAGAACTGGGATAGTAACGCTGAGAACGGCGTCATTGGCACTGGCCATGTTGGTGGAGTACTCGAAACAGCGCAACAAGGCACACAGGTCTCGCATGGAGGCCCAGTTATTGGTGGTGAAGTGGTGCTGTTCCGCAGAGCGACTCACTCGTGATTGCTGCAGCTGAAACTCCACTATTGCCTGCTGCTGCTCGCACAGTCTGGCCAGCATGTGCAAGGTGGAGTTCCACCTTGTGGGCACGTCACATATGAGGCGGTGAGCTGGAAGGCCGAAGTTACGCTGCAGCGCTGACAGGCGAGCAGCAGCAGGGTGAGAACGCCGAAAGTGCGCACACACAGCCCGCACTTTCTGCAGCAGCTCTGGCATATTGGGGTAATTTTTAAGGAACCTCTGGACCACCAAGTTCAGCACATGCGCCAGGCAAGGGATGTGCGTCAAACCGGCTAGACCCAGAGCTGCTACGAGATTTCGCCCATTATCGCACACCACCAGGCCGGGCTTGAGGCTCACTGACAGCAACCACTCATCGGTCTGTTGTTCCATGTCCCTCCACAACTCCTGCGCGGTGTGGGGATTTTCCCCCAAACAGGAAAGTTTTAAAACTGCCTGCTGTCGTTTACCCCTGGCTGTGCTGAAGTTGGTGGTGAAGGTGTTACGCTGAATGGATGAGGAGGCGGTAGAGGATGAGGAAGCGGAGAAGGAGGAGTTAGCAACAGGAGGCAAACTGAAGCGCCCTGCAATCCTCGGTGGTGGAAGGACATGCGCCAAACCGCTATCTGCCTCAGGCCCAGCAGCCACTGCATTTACCCAGTGTGCTGTTAGGGAGATATAACGTCCCTGACCGTGCTTACTGGTCCACGCATCCATAGTTAGGTGGACCTTGCCACAGATGGCGTTGCGCAGTGCACACCTGATTTTGTCCCCCACCTGGTTGTGCAGGGAAGGGATGGCTCGCCTGGAAAAGTAGTGGCGGCTGGGCACGACGTACTGCGGGACAGCCAATGCCATCAGGCTTTTAAAACTCTGCGTCTCCACCAGACGGAATGACAGCATTTCAAAGGCCAGGAATTTTGAAATGCTGGCATTCAGGGCCAGGGATCGCGGGTGGCTAGGGGGGTACTTCCTCTTCCGCTCCAATGTTTGGGAGATAGAGAGCTGAACGCTTCCATGGGACATTGTGGAGATGGTCGGTGACCCAGGTGGTAGTGTTGCTGGCAGATCCTCTGTTTGCGGGGTGACAGGTGCCACTGTCACTACAGAGGTGGATGAAGAGGCCGAGACTGCAGCAGAAGAGGAAGCAGGAGGAGCCAGAGACCTTTCTTGGTTTCTGAGGTGTCTACTCCACTGCAGCTCGTGCTTTGCACTTAGATGCCTGGTCATGCAGCTTGTGCTCAGGTTGAGAACGTTTATGCCTCGCTTCAGGCTCTGATTGCACAGCGTGCAAACCACTCGTGTCTTGTCATCAACACACTGTGTGAAGAACTGCCACGCTAGGGAAGTCCTTGGACCTGGCTTTGGTGTGCTCGGTCCCTTGCTGCGTTGGGCAGTAGCAGATGTACTGTCTAGGGGACGAATGCTCCGTTTTTGCACCCTGCTCCCTCTTCTGCTGTGCTGGTGGCTCTGTGCGACCACCGCCTCTTCCTCCGAACTACACTGGTCACCTGCATAACGTTGATTCCATGTGGGGTCGAGGACCTCATCGTCCTCCACATCATCTTCCACCCAGTCTTCACCCCTGCCCTCCATGTCTGTCTGCACAATTGCGAAAGCAGCAGCAGTTGGCACCTGTGTTTCGTCATCATCCGAGACGTGCTGCGATGGTCCTCCCATGTACCCATCATGAAACATAAGTGGTTGGGCATCGGTGCACTCAATCTCTTCCACTTCTGGGGCAGGGCTAGGTGGATGGCCCTGGGAAACCCTGCTAACAGAGTCATCGAAAAGCAGAAGAGACTGCTGCATGATTTGGGGCTCAGACTGCTTGGCTGATTTGCAAGGGGGTGAGGTGAAAGACTGATGGACATGGGCTTCAGGTGCCAACTCTGATCTTTCAGCAGAAGAGTGGGTGGGAGACAATGTGAAGGAACCCGAGGCACTGTCAGCAACCCAATCTACTATCGCCTGTACTTGTCCTGGCCTAAACATTGGTACAGCCTCATTAGGCGTGACAAAATACCGCCGCAGGCTCGGTCGCCTACTCGCACCTGAGGAAGGTGTTTCACTTGTGCGTGTAGCTGGCACAGATCCACCACGTCCTCTCCCTGCAACAGGAGCTCCACCAGAAGCACCACGACCGGGGCCACCACGTCCCTTTGACCTTCCCCTCATATTTTTCAAATTTAGGATCTTGCCCTAAATGGCGTTTTTTGGAAGACCACAACACACCCACAGTACGTAATAGCTGAAACGCACAGCTACAGAACTGCAGAAAATGCTCTTAAAAAAAAAAAAGGTTGTTTTTTTAGTATAGCACAGTACAAGGAAAATATATATAAATTGTTTTTTTTACACACACCTCCAGATGTGTATTTCACACTGCAAAATATTTTCTGTGGCCCTAAATGGCGTTTTTTGCCAGACCACAACACACCCACAGCACGTAACCGCTGAATCGCACAGCTACAGAAAATGCTATTCAAAAAAAAAGGTTGTTTTTTTTAGTATAGCACAGTACAAGGAAAATATATAGAAATTGTTTATTTTACACACCTCCACATGTGTATTTCACACTGCAAAATATTTTCTGTGGCCCTAAATGGCGTTTTTTGCAAGAGCACAACACAACCACAGTATTTAACCACTGAATCGCACAGCTATAGAAGTGCAGAGAATGCTATTCAAAAAAAATGTTGTTTTTTTTAGTATAGCACTGTACAATATATAGAAATTGTTTATTTTACACACCTCCACATGTGTATTTCACACTGCAAAATATTTTCTGTGGCCCTAAATGGCGTTTTTTGAAAGAGCACAACACAACCACAGTATTTAACCACTGAATCGCACAGCTATAGAAGTGCAGAGAATGCTATTCAAAAAAAATGTTTTTTTTTTTAGTATAGCACTGTACAATATATAGAAATTGTTTATTTTACACACCTCCACATGTGTATTTCACACTGCAAAATATTTTCTGTGGCCCTAAATGGCGTTTTTTGAAAGAGCACAACACAACCACAGTATTTAACCACTGAATCGCACAGCTATAGAAGTGCAGAGAATGCTATTCAAAAAAAATGTTGTTTTTTTTAGTATAGCACTGTACAATATATAGAAATTGTTTATTTTACACACCTCCACATGTGTATTTCACACTGCAAAATATTTTCTGTGGCCCTAAATGGCGTTTTTTGAAAGAGCACAACACAACCACAGTATTTAACCACTGAATCGCACAGCTATAGAAGTGCAGAGAATGCTATTCAAAAAAAATGTTGTTTTTTTTTAGTATAGCACTGTACAATATATAGAAATTGTTTATTTTACACACCTCCACATGTGTATTTCACACTGCAAAATATTTTCTGTGGCCCTAAATGGCGTTTTTTGAAAGAGCACAACACAACCACAGTATTTAACCACTGAATCGCACAGCTATAGAAGTGCAGAGAATGCTATTCAAAAAAAATGTTGTTTTTTTTAGTATAGCACTGTACAATATATAGAAATTGTTTATTTTACACACCTCCACATGTGTATTTCACACTGCAAAATATTTTCTGTGGCCCTAAATGGCGTTTTTTGAAAGAGCACAACACAACCACAGTATTTAACCACTGAATCGCACAGCTATAGAAGTGCAGAGAATGCTATTCAAAAAAAATGTTGTTTTTTTTAGTATAGCACTGTACAATATATAGAAATTGTTTATTTTACACACCTCCACATGTGTATTTCACACTGCAAAATATTTTCTGTGGCCCTAAATGGCGTTTTTTGAAAGAGCACAACACAACCACAGTATATAACCGCTGAATCGCACAGCTGCAGAGAATGCTATTCAAAAAAAAGTTTTTTTTTTTTTTTTAGTATAGCATAGTACAAGAAAAATATATAGAAATAGGTTATTTCACACAACTAGAGATATACACTGCAAAATATTTTCTGTGGCCCTAAATGGCGTTTTTTGAAAGAGCACAACACAACCACAGTATTTAACCACTGAATCGCACAGCTATAGAAGTGCAGAGAATGCTATTCAAAAAAAATGTTGTTTTTTTTTAGTATAGCACTGTACAATATATAGAAATTGTTTATTTTACACACCTCCACATGTGTATTTCACACTGCAAAATATTTTCTGTGGCCCTAAATGGCGTTTTTTGAAAGAGCACAACACAACCACAGTATTTAACCACTGAATCGCACAGCTATAGAAGTGCAGAGAATGCTATTCAAAAAAAATGTTGTTTTTTTTAGTATAGCACTGTACAATATATAGAAATTGTTTATTTTACACACCTCCACATGTGTATTTCACACTGCAAAATATTTTCTGTGGCCCTAAATGGCGTTTTTTGAAAGAGCACAACACAACCACAGTATTTAACCACTGAATCGCACAGCTATAGAAGTGCAGAGAATGCTATTCAAAAAAAATTTTGTTTTTTTTAGTATAGCACTGTACAATATATAGAAATTGTTTATTTTACACACCTCCACATGTGTATTTCACACTGCAAAATATTTTCTGTGGCCCTAAATGGCGTTTTTTGAAAGAGCACAACACAACCACAGTATTTAACCACTGAATCGCACAGCTATAGAAGTGCAGAGAATGCTATTCAAAAAAAATGTTGTTTTTTTTAGTATAGCACTGTACAATATATAGAAATTGTTTATTTTACACACCTCCACATGTGTATTTCACACTGCAAAATATTTTCTGTGGCCCTAAATGGCGTTTTTTGAAAGAGCACAACACAACCACAGTATTTAACCACTGAATCGCACAGCTATAGAAGTGCAGAGAATGCTATTCAAAAAAAATGTTGTTTTTTTTAGTATAGCACTGTACAATATATAGAAATTGTTTATTTTACACACCTCCACATGTGTATTTCACACTGCAAAATATTTTCTGTGGCCCTAAATGGCGTTTTTTGAAAGAGCACAACACAACCACAGTATATAACCGCTGAATCGCACAGCTGCAGAGAATGCTATTCAAAAAAAAGTTTTTTGTTTTTTTTTAGTATAGCATAGTACAAGAAAAATATATAGAAATTGGTTATTTCACACAACTAGAGATCTGCATAGGTTTATCTGTTTGTTATCTCTAGTTGTGTGAAATAACCAATTTCTATATATTTTTCTTGTACTATGCTATACTAAAAAAAAACAAAAAACTTTTTTTTGAATAGCATTCTCTGCAGCAAAATATTTTTTTTGCCCAAAAATAGGTCTTTTTTGCGCACAACAAAGTGCCTTTTTTTTTTGCAACAGCACAATAAAGTGCCTTTTTTTTTTTTGGGGCCCAAAAATGGGTCTTTTTAGCAAAAGCACAATAAAGTGCCTTTTTTTTTTTTTTTTTTTTTATGACCAAAATAGGTCTTTTAGCAAGAGCACAATACAGCCACAGTATGGAATAGGTGTATCACTCAATGTAATGCAGTGCTGGTGCACTGAGCTTGCAACACAAACAGATAAACCTATGCAGATCGCTGAGCTATTATATCTCTCAATCTGGACTCCTATCTAAATCTCTCTCCTTGAAAGCACAAACAGGATCCTGCCCCTACACTACACTACACTACACTACACTGTCTCCCTATCTTTTCTATCAGTAGATTGCAGAATCAGGACTAACTCCTATTCTCTCCCTCACAGCAACAGCAGCCAGGATCCTTTCCCTACACTGTCTAAAAGCAGAGTGACGATCTGTGCTGTGTGCCTCTTTCTTATATAGAAGCTGGTCACATGCTGGGTCACATGTTGCACTGACCAATTACAGCCATGCCATTAGTAGGCATGGCTATGATGGCTTCTAAGGGCACACCAGCTAATCAAATGGTGATTGGCTGGCCCCTGAAGCATTTCTAACTGCGCCATTAAATTCCCGAATCCGAACCCGAAACCCGGACTTTCGCGCAAAGTCCGGGTTCGGGTTCGGGTTCGGGAAGAAGCTAAAGTTCGGTACGGACCCGAACTTTACAGTTCGGGTCCGCTCAACACTAGTTACCATTTATATGTTGATAATTATTATACCAGCCTGCCCCTTTTTCGCCACCTTTACAGTAAACAAACCCCGGCCTGCGGTACCTTAAAAAAAAAACGGAAGGGATTCCCACAAAATTTATTGACAAAAAAATTGCGACCTGGAGAATCGGCATCCATGAGGAACGAGGAGGTGTTGGCCATGAAGTGGAGGGACAAGAAAGATGTCCACATCCTCTCTACGATCCACAATGACACCATGGTGGAGATCCCAAGAAGACGCGGCTCCATTGTAAAGCCCGAATGTGTCCACGACTACAATTTGTACATGGGGGGTGGATTTAAACGACCAGATGCTACAGCCCTACTTATCAACCAGAAAGTCCCGTTATTGGCACAAAAAAGTTGCGTTTCACTTGTTTCACATGGCCCTTTTTAATTTGTTTGTCTGCTACCAAAAAGCAACTCAAAATCACCGACTCCACTACCTCCAATATATCGAAGATATCATCGATGCCCTCATTTACCAACAAGATCCCGCCCCAGGAAGCATTCGCTCTGATAGTGTGAGTCGGCTTCACGAGCGACACTATCCCTTTAGCATCCCCCCCACAGAATCTGGAAGAAGACGCCAAAAGAAATGCCGTGTATGCAGCAGAGGAGGAGTAAGAAGAGACACCAGCTATTATTGTCCCGATTGTCCCTCCCAACCTGGCCTGTGCATCGGAAATTGCTTCAAAAATTATCATACATCCATTAGTTCCCCTTATTATTAACAGACTGCCATTTCCTTATTTGCCTGCTACCATGTTACTAACTACCTTCCATGTTAATTAACTGACCCTGGCCTGTTTACCGACGATGTCTTTGCTTGCCGATTTAAACCACGTTTCTGACCTCCACGTGCACCAACCTCAGCCTGTTTACCGAAGATGCCTCTGCCTGCCGATTTAAACCACGTTTCTGACTTCCATGTGTACCGACCTTGGCCTGTTAATCGACCATGTTTTTGCCTGCCACTTGGACTGATCTTTTGGCCATCTACTTTTAGTGCACAGGGGTCTCACATATGTGAGGGGCTTCAGAATAGCGTTCTGAGTAGAGAAAACCAGTTTTTCGTTTTCTGTGCTCCAAGAACAGGGTCTGGTTGCCCGGAGGCTTCAAAGCGATTTGGGTGGGAGAAGCCTCTACCCCTGTCCCCCTGGCCCTAAGCTTGATGGTCCTTCCTGCTGCCTGGACCAATAATTTGGCTGTGCTGACCATATTACTGCCTGTAATGACCCATGACATTATGGACCATGTTTCTTCCTGCTGCTTGGACCAATACTTTGGCTGTGTTGACCATATATCTGCCTGCTGCCTCTACTGACTTTGGACAGCATTTCTGCCGGGACACCTCTGCCTGCTACCTGGACCTGTGCTTTGGCTGTGCTCTGGCTGTGCTGACAGTATCTCTGCCTGTGCGAACTATGGACAGTATTCCTGCCTGCTGCCTGGATGATTGCTTTTGCTGTCGCAGACCTCATCCCTGCCTGCTGCCTGGACCGATGCTCTCCTCTGTGGACCACTGCACTTCTAAAACCACAGGTAATCTTTTGTTATTTGGTATGTACCTGCTATGTGTTAGATATATGAAGGGCCTTCAAAAATGTGATCGGTAGTCAGAAAATGATATGTGCAATTAATGCTGCTAGAATGCCTGGAGGTGCTACTTGGATGTTGGGCCTCTGTATGTGGCCAGGCTGTGTAAAAGTCTCAAACATGTGGTATCGCCATACTCAGGAGGAGTAGCAGAATGCATTTTGGGGTGTAATTTTTGCTATGTACATATTATGTGTTAGAAATATCTTATAAATTGACAACTTTGTGTAAAAAAAATGCATTTTAATTTTTTCTCCACATTTTCCAAAACCTTCTGGAAAAAAATGAACCGTTCAAAAGACTCATAATGCCTCATAGATTATACGTTGGGGTGTGTGCTTTCCAAAATGGGGTCATTTTGTGGAAAATTCTATTGTCCTGGTGCTCCAGGGCCTTCAAAATTGTAATAGGTGGTTGAGAAAGGATATGTGCGATTTATGCTTGTAGAACGCCTGAAAGTGCTACTTCAATGTTGGGCCTCTGTATATGGCCAGGCTGTGTAAAAGTCTCACACATGTGGTATCGCTATACTCAGGAGGAGTAGCAGAATACATTTTGGGGTGTTATTTTTGCTATGTATATGCTATGCGTTAGAAATATCTTATAAATGGACAACTTTGTGTAAAAAAAATGCATTTTCATTTTTTCTCCACATTTTCCAAAACCTTCTGGAAAAAAATGAACCGTTCAAAAGACTCATAATGCTTCATAGATTATACGTTGGGGTGTGTGCTTTCCAAAATGGGGTCATTTTGTGGAAAATTCTATTGTCCTGGTGCTCCAGGGCCTTCAAAATTGTAATAGGTGGTTGAGAAAGGATATGTGCGATTTATGCTTGTAGAACGCCTGAAAGTGCTACTTCAATGTTGGGCCTCTGTATATGGCCAGGCTGTGTAAAAGTCTCACACATGTGGTATCGCTATACTCAGGAGGAATAGCAGAATGCATTTTGGGGTGTTATTTTTGCTATGTATATGCTATGCGTTAGAAATATCTTATAAATGGACAACTTTGTGTAAAAAAAATGCATTTTCATTTTTTCTCCACATTTTCCAAAACCTTCTGGAAAAAAATGAACCGTTCAAAAGACTCATAATGCTTCATAGATTATACGTTGGGGTGTGTGCTTTCCAAAATGGGGTCATTTTGTGGAAAATTCTATTGTCCTGGTGCTCCAGGGCCTTCAAAATTGTAATAGGTGGTTGAGAAAGGATATGTGCGATTTATGCTTGTAGAACGCCTGAAAGTGCTACTTCAATGTTGGGCCTCTGTATATGGCCAGGCTGTGTAAAAGTCTCACACATGTGGTATCGCTATACTCAGGAGGAGTAGCAGAATGCATTTTGGGGTGTCATTTTTGCTATGTATATGCTATGCGTTAGAAATATCTTATAAATGGACAACTTTGTGTAAAAAAATGCATTTTCATTTTTTCTCCACATTTTCCAAAACCTTCTGGAAAAAAATGAACCGTTCAAAAGACTCATAATGCTTCATAGATTATACGTTGGGGTGTGTGCTTTCCAAAATGGGGTCATTTTGTGGAAAATTCCATTGTCCTGGTGCTCCAGGGCCTTCAAAAGTGTAATAGGTGGTTGAGAAAGGATATGTGCGATTTATGCTTGTAGAACACCTGAAAGTGCTACTTCAATGTTGGGCCTCTGTATGTGGCCAGGCTGTGTAAAAGTCTCACACATGTGGTATCGCTACACTCAGGAGGAGTAGCAAAATGTATTTTGGGGTGTAGTTGCAATTATGCATATGCTGTGTGAGAGAAAAAAACTGTTAATATGACCAGTTTGTGTAAAAAAAAAAATATTAAATTTTCCCAAGAATTGTGGAAAAAAAATACAACTTCAAAAAACTCACCACGCCTCTTAGTAAATACCTTGGACTGTCTACTTTCCAAAAAGGGGTAATTTTGGGGTATTTGTACTTTCCTCGCTTGTTAGTGTCTCAAGAAATGAGATATCCCTTCAGTACATCAGGTGTGATCAGATGTGATAAATTTTCAGTGATTGCCACCATAGTTTGTAGACTCTATAACTTTCACAAAGACCAAATAATATACACTAATTTGGGTTCATTTTACCAAAGATATGTAGCAGTATACATTTTGGCACAAATTTATGAAGAAAAATTACTTATTTGCAAAATTTTACAATAGAAACTAAAAAAAAGTTTTTGTTTTTTTTTAAAAATTGCTGTTTTTTTGCTTATATCGCAAAAAATAAAAAACCCAGTGGCAATTAAATACCACCAAAAGAAAGCTCTATTTGTGAGAAGAAAATGATAAAAATTTTGTTTGGATACAGTGTAGCATGACTAAGTAATTGTCATTCAAAGTGTGAGAGTACTGAAAGCTGAAAATTGGTCTGGGCGGGAAGGTGCATAAGTGCATGGTATTGAAGTGGTTAAACAAACAGGTAGAAACAACAACAAGAGTGAAAACACTTGTAAGATGAAGATAAAATAACCAAAGGTTCTGTTTGGAGCAGCCACTTAAGTGTGAGACTGCTGTTTGCTGCTCCAAACAGAACCTTTTTTGACAAACCCTGTTTCTTCTTTCAAAAATCTTGACCATCCGTGGACAGTGGTGAGGTGCAAACCTAATCTCCTGTTGCAGCACTCCTAGCAGTCTCTCACTTTTTATATTTTCATTTGTTATTTGGTTATTTTATCTTCATCTTACAAGTGTTTTTATTAAACCTTATGTAAATTATCAAGATATCCATAGGTGTCTCGGCACCTCTAGTATTTTGCTGATCCATCAAAATTGCAACTGGCAGTCCCATCAGATATTTTATTCTCCAATTGAGGTTCGTCCCTGAGGAAAGGGTTCAATCCCTGAAACGCGTCGGACAACCACTCCTATTTGGAAAGAACGAATCTTGTTGTTGTTTCTACCTGTTTGTTTAACCACTTAGCAACCACCTGCCGACAAATAACGTCGACAAGGTGGTTGCTTAACTCTGGGAGGACGTTATATAACGTACTCCCAGAATCGCGCTCCCGCGCGCCCCCCTGGGGTGCGCACCCAGGAAACTCCGTGACCGCCGGGTCCAGAGGACCCGGCGCATCACGAATCGCGGTAAATCGCCGCTGATAGCGGCCGTTTACCACGTGATCGCTCCGTCAAATGACGGAGCGATCACTTGTAAACAGACCGCCGTCATGTGATGACGCCGGTTCCTCTCTCCCCTCTCTGTACCGATCGGTACAGTGTGAGAGGAGAGGGGAGGGAGCAGATCAAGGCAGCAGCACTGTGGGCTGGATCTGTGACAATTGCAGTCACAGATCCAGCTATCCATCCATCCCTGCTCAGCCATCCCTGGTGCAATACCCTGCCAATACTCTACAAAATACCCTGCCAATACTCTGCAAAATACCCTGTGCAATACTCTGCAAAATACTCTGCAATACCCTGGTGCAATACTCTGCAATACCCTGCGCAATACTCTGCAATACCCTGCGCAATACTCTGCAATGCCCTGCGCAATACTCTGCAATACCCTGCGCAATACTCTGCAATACCCTGCGCAATACTCTGCAATACTCTGTGCAATACTCTGCAAAATACTCTGCAATACTCTGCAATACCCTGCACAATACTCTGCAATAACCTGCAAAATACTCTGCAATACCCTGCACAATACTCTGCAATACCCTGCGCAATACTCTGCAATACCCTGCGCAATACTCTGCAATACCCTGCGCAATACTCTGCAATACCCTGCACAATACTCTGCAATACCCTGCACAATACTCTGCAATACCCTGCACAATACACCCTGCGCAATACTCTGCAATACCCTGCGCAATACTCTGCAATACCCTGTGCAATACCCTGTGCAATACCCCCTGTGCAATACCCCGTGCAATACCCTGCCATACTCTGCAATACCCTGCCATACTCCGCAATACTCCGCAATGCCCGGCAATACTCCGCAATGCCCGGCAATACTCCGCAATGCCTGGCAATACTCTGCAATAACCACTTCCCACCCGCCGGCCGTCATATGACGTCCTTGACTTTGTGCGGGGATATCTGAATGATGGGAGCAGCTACATGCATCATTCAGATATTAGCTTTTTCAGCCAGCAATTCCCTACACCATAAGAACAATCATAGCGGCTGTTCCACTGCTTGATCATTCTTACGGGAGGCGAGAGGGGATGTCCCCCCCCCCGCCGCCCTCCGGTGCTTCTACCAACTCACCGCTACGATCAAAGCCAGGATTGTTTTTTTTTTTCAGGCTTCCCAGCCTAGAGGTGAGATGTGGGGTCTTATTGACCCCATATCTCACTGTAAAGAGTACCTGTCATGCCATATTCCTATTACAAGGGATGTTTACGTTCCTTGTAATAGGTATAAAAGTGATCAAAAACAATTTGTGGCGGAAAAACATGTCAAACTAAAATAAATAAAGTAAAATGAACAATAAAAAAATATTTTTTTTTAAAGCGCCCCTGTCCCCGTGTGCTCGCATACAGAAGCGAACGCATACGTAAGTCCCGCCCACATATGAAAACGGTTTTCAAACCACACATGTGAGGTCTCTCTGCGAACGTTAGAGCGAGAGCAATAATTTTGTCCCTAGACCTCCTCTGTAACTCAAAACATGTAACCAGTAAAAATATTTAAATCGTCGCCTATGGGGATTTTTAAGTAGCGAAGTTTGGCGCCATTCCACGAGTGTGTGCAATTTTTAAGGGTGACATGTTGGGTATCTATTTACTCAGCGTAACTTCATCTTTCACTTTATGCAAAAACATTGGGCTAACTTTACAGTTTTTTTTTTTAAGCACAAAACTGTTTTTTTTCCGTAAAAAAACGCGTTAAAAAAATTGCTGCGCAAATACCGTGCAAGATAAAAAGTTGCAAT
This sequence comes from Rana muscosa, assembly GCA_029206835.1. Taxonomy (NCBI): domain Eukaryota; kingdom Metazoa; phylum Chordata; class Amphibia; order Anura; family Ranidae; genus Rana; species Rana muscosa. The sequence goes on from CM055116.1 coordinate 1,001,435,217, forward strand.
GACCACCATTATATTCTCTAAGGTCTTTGCTAAAAAATATATATATATAATGTTTTGGGGTTCCATGTAATTTTCTAGCAAACAAATGATGATTTTTACATGTAGGAGAGAAATGTCAGAATTGGCCTGGGTGCTCCAGAACGCCTGAAGGTGCTCCCTGCATGTTGGGCCTCTGTATGTGGCCACGCTGTGTAAAAGTCTCACACATGTGGTATCGCCATACTCAGGAGTAATAGCAGAATGTGTTTTGGGGTGTAATTTGTGGAATGAATATGCTGTGTGTGAGAAATAACCTGCTAATATGACAATTTTGTGGAAAAAAAAAGAGAAAAAAAAATCTTGATTTTGCAAAGAATTGTGGGAAAAAATGACAACTTCAAAAAACTCACAATGCCTCTTTCTAAATACCTTGGAATGTCTTCTTTCCAAAAAGGGGTCATTTGGGGGGTATTTGTACTTTTCTGGCATGTTAGGGTCTCAAGAAATGAGATAGGCCGTCAGTACTTCAGGTGTGATCAATTTTCAGATATTGGCACCATAGCTTGTGGACTCTATAACTTTCACAAAGACCAAATAATATGCACCAATTTGTACTTATTTTTACCAAAGATATGTAGCAGTATAAATTTTGGCCAAAATTTATGAAGAAAAAATAGTAATTTGCTAAATTTTATGACAGAAACGAAAAAAAAATCATTTTTTTACAGAATTTTCAGTCTTTTTTTTCTTATAGCGCAAAAAATAAAAAACCCAACGGTGATTAAATACCACCAAAAGAAAGCTCTATTTGTGCGAAAAAAAGGACAAAAAATTCATATGGGTACAGTGTTGTATGACTGAGTAATTGGCATTCAAAATGTGAGAGCACCGAAAGCTAAAAATTGGTCTGGTTATTAAGGTGGTTTAAGTGCCCAGTGGTCAAGTGGTTAAATGCACATTCAGCTGTTTCACTCTGCCATTCATCTGGCTTCTTAAAATTAATTATTTAATACATTTTTGTACTCATATACTTGTCATATTTGTTGCCCTTAAAGTCCCAACCCCTAGTTAGGGGGACATTTCCTATTGTTCCAGAACACACGGGATGTTGGCAACACTCTAAATCAAATTCTGGTGTATAAATTCTTTGGTTATACACATTCAGTTTAAAGTACCGACCTGGAGTTGGAAACAGAGATGCAGATGCCCTATCCAGAAGGTTCCATGCCCCCAGTGACCCTACTGAAGTGTGGACTCAGTTGACCCCAAAAGGAGTGAGAGCCCTGTACCAGGGAGCGGAACTTCAGGCCAGAGGAGGATCAAGGGCCGAAGAGATTGGAGTTTCGGCTGTCAGAGTACCTGGATGTTATTGTAATGTGACTGAAGTCGGAGAAGAGGGGCTGCCTAAACTATCCAAGAAAGATTTAAGAAGGGAACAATTGGAAAACCCCCTGGGAAAGCTGGTATTGAAGGCCTTGGATAACCAGTGCCCTGAGATGCTTCTAACAGACTCTACTAAAGAAGCTAGACTGTTACACAGGGAGTGAGACCGGCTGCAGATACATCAAGGGGTGGTCTACCGAAGGGGCCCCTCTGATGATCTAGAAGAAAAATGGCAACTGTTCCTGCCCGCTAAACACAGGAAGGCGGTCCTAACTGTTCTCCATGACGATCATGGTCATCTGGGGTCTGAAAGATCTTTCCATCTTGTGAGAGACAGATTCTATTGGCCCTGCATGCGGGCTGAAGTAGAAGGGTAAAAAAAAATATATGTGTTAAAGTCCATGTAATGGAATCAATAAGAGATGCAACACTCCTAACTTGATAGATGAATGGTGGATATTATCAACATCAAAATGCAGGGACTCCAGGACTCAAACAGGCAGATGAATGGATTGCACAGTCATCAACGGGAGATTAGACCCAGTATAAGAAAAAAAGCAATCATAGTGAAGCCCATAAAAGTAAACCATGCAACATTTATTTGTAGTCTACTTACAGGACAAACAAGAGTAAAAGGCATATAAAAACTCTGCGGCTCTCAGCGTGCTTGCATCGGCCAGCCTGGCCAGTTAGGAGTGTTGCCTTTTTGTCACTGCCCACCTGCATCCTATGATCACATTGCCTGATTGTCATATATTTCTGGTAAGCAGACTGAGAGCACGTTGGTGTGGTGTGTTTTTATTCCTGCACACTGAAGCTTGGTGGAGGTGTTCATACCAGTTTTTCATCTCTTATTGATTCCATTACATGGACTTTAACACATATATGTTTTTTCACTGAAGCGCTGCATTTTGGACTTTTATACTTGTGTTTGCTGAATCAACGAACTGTGCTAGCTGCTTTATTATTATTTGTTTTCTTAGTTAGCGCAGATATCCATGCACCCCCTTGTTTTATCACTTGAAGTAGAAGGGTACTGTCATTCTTGTGCCCGATGCATCCAGAGGAAGACCCTGCCCCATCAAGCCGCCCCAATGGGCCACCTACAAAGTCAGGGACCCATGGAACTGGTGTGCATTGATTTGCTCTGCCTGGAGCCTGATCTGAGTGGACAAGGGAATGTTTTAGCGGTAACAGACAATTTCACCAGATATGCTCAAGCATTCCCAACAAAGGACCAGAAGGCCTCGACAGTAGCAAAAGTACTTGTGGAGAAGTTCTTTGTACACTATGATCTGCCCCAACGCCTTCATTCAGATCAAGGGAGAGACTTTGAAAGCAGATTGATCAGAAAGCTGTTAGACTTGTTAGGCATTAAAAAGACTAGAACAACCTCATACCACCCACAAGGGCATGCTCAGCCTGAACGGTTTAACCAGACTCTTTTAGACATGCTAGGGACTCTGAGCTCATAAAAGAAACAACACTGGAAAAAGCATGTAGCTGCCATTGTACATGCCTACAACAGTACCAACAGTGATGCTACTGGATACTCCCGTACCGTTTGATGTTCGGACGAGAGGCTCGGCTACCAGTGGACCTGGCTTTTGGCACATAACTGGATCATGCTTCAGCAACATCCCACAAGGGGTATGTGGATCGGCTAAGGAAGAGTCTGGAAATGGCCTATGAGAAGGCCCAAGCTACATCTAACCAAAGGGGATTGAAGAACAAAAGAAACTTCGACCTCAAGGTCAGAATACAGGACTTTCAGCCAGGGGATAGAGTACTATTGAGGAATGTTAGCCGACCGATGGAGATCACAGCCATATGCCATCTGAAAACAGCTGCCAGGCCTTCCAGTATATCAGATCAGGCCAGAAGGGAGTGTAGGCCCACTAAAGAATTGGCATAGGAATCATCTGTTGCCCCTTTCCAAAGCAGTTTGCCTACCTCCCACTTCAGATTCACGAGAGCTCCCCTCCACCTCTCAAGGATCCAGACCAGTTACCAGATCTCAATCAACACTTCCAGATGTGGAAGATGAAGACTCAGAGGAGAGAGATTCTGAGGAGGAAGAGATGGAACTCGATTGGTTGTGGTCATCTCAAGTGCCAGAACCCACGACCACTCCCCTGTCCCCAGTTGAAGTAGCTGACAGTGGAACTCTTCACCCAGAGGCTCCTGAGTTTGTGCTGCACAGCATGCTCATTAAGGAATCAGAGAATGTTCCAGATTCCTTGCCAATAGAAGACCCTGAAGAGACTTCATCGCTTCCTGAAGGTGAACTGGATGCTTCTGAAGTAATAGAGCCTAGCATACCTGAACAAGAAGGGAGAGCAACTGAAGATTTAGAAGGATCTATTGCCCTTGATACTTTAACACCTAAGGAGCAGAGGGAGAGAAGAGTCATTCACCCTCCAAAGAGACTGATCTATACACAAATGGGTGAATGCTCTGAAGAAGCTGTCCACACTTCAAGAAGGATAGTTGATACGCCTGGTCCTTCTACTGTGAATTTAGTGGAGGGCAACCCTAGCTCAACCCCTGGCACAGCTGGTCAGGCCGTACAAGTTAAAGAGGCCTGTAGGCAGGACAATCTTCCTTCTGAAGCCTGGTATGAGGTCCCTCTGCCTGGTTCTTTTGTGCATGTGAACTGCATTATATCTGTGCATGCTAACTAAGTTTTTTTTCCCTATAAAACTGTAAATGTCTTTGGGGACAAAAGATTTTAAGTGTGGGGGGGTGTGTAGCAGGGTGCCACTTTGCAATGTGTTAAAGACTATTGTTATCTTGAGAAATAGCCCCAGCTCCCTCCGGAGTCTCCTTAAGATATTGCAGCAACTGTTGTTTAACTATATGGAACGGTGCATTGTGGAACCTATGGTACAGGGAGAAAGGGACTCCATTGCCATGGGTATCAAATAGACTATGGTACCCACAGTGCAGCTGTACCCCCAAAGTGCATTGCATCGCCGAACAGCCTTCTGGGGAAGGTTACTTAAAGGAAGGGAGGAGCTACGCTCGCTCTCTCTGGACTTCACCTTCTCTCAAGTAGGAAGCCTGTGTTGAGGCCTGCTGCCGGAGCATCTAGGCCTGAAGCCTGGGCCTACAACTATAGAGTAGGATCACTCAGCCTAAGGAGGGATCCTCTTCAGAGTGTCCAGCTCTCGCTTTACAGAGACCGGAGTCGCCCATCCACCGACACTCAGTGCGGCTGTGTGAGGAACCGGAGACTGCAAGTTGCGGAGAGACTGCGGATCGGCACACCGACAGCGGAGTGTACCAGAGGGACGAGGCCTAATTTGGTGAGAGGGCACCTGCCCGGAGTTCATTAACTGTTGTGTAGGCCTGTGACTTTTTGAAGACCTGCCATTACTACAGTGGTGCACCACACGTAAGGACCTAGTGCATCTCGCGGCGGCCGTGTGGTTTAAAGTTTGGCGTTTGCACTGCCAGTGAGTTTTACATTCATAAACATTGTGGATGTTCAGTTTTGCCTTCTTTTAAAAACCTTGTGGATTACAAATGTTATGTGCACCAACGATTGCTAGCGAAGATTCCTACTACTGAAGGAACTTTACACTGAACCTGTCAGGCCTGACTAGAACCTATAGTGACATGACAAGTGTACCATATTGCCCATTAGGGGGGGCTCGTGTGCATAGGTTTCACTAATATAGAATGTGCGCATATAAATTGTGTTATATATTGTTTGCTTTACCATTGACTCTGCAGGGCTCTGCACGAGTTAACTGTATCTCTGTTAAACTTTATTATCTTTTACCACTGAGTAAAATTTGACTCTGGTTAAGTGGAATACTGTGTGGAGTTCTCTATTATCCTGCATGGACAAGCAATTATTACAAGGTAACAACTTTATGTACTATTTTATTGTTGTGTAGCCTTATTGTGGACCCCAACCACCAGTGGGTTCCACAATATCTGTGCAGACCAGTTGTGCCAAGGGAGGGTTTGAGTCAAGTTCTAAGGGTTGATAGCCAGAGTACAGACCCAAACAAACCCAGCAGCTTTCTTAAATGGGGGTAGTGCTACAGATCTGCTAGTTGGAAGTGCAAACATTTCCTGGAATGTCAATGCTGATCCTTTGATTCAGTGAGTGTTGAGCCATGGGATATTCCCGGCTCCAAACAAGCTTTTTGATCCTGGTGTCATTTAAGTTTACTGATTGCAGCAGAGGAAGCACAGATTCCCCCTACTGCCTAGGCTCCCCCCTCCTTCCCCTCGCAGAGCTACCGGCTTCCCTACTCTCCTCTCCCTCCGGCTGTTGCTGCAGGGATGTTTTAGGACGAGTGGGGAAAGGGGCTGGTAAATATGTAACTTACCGGCCCCTTCCCTTTCATTGTGAGTGATCGGTAGTATGTGTTTGAGCTTTGCGGTGCACACCCTAATGCAATAGGCTATGCACACCTATGCACCCTCCCCATTCTCAGCACAACTTTGGGTATCTGGTTTCTCAATTTTCAATCCTTTCTTTCACATTTCACACCTTATTTGCTATTTTTTTCCTTCTATCTTGGCATCCCAATCCCCCTTCAGATTTCCTTGTTCCCTCCTCCTTCCTACCTCCCCCCCTCCTTTTCTTTTCCTTTTTTTCTTTCCTTTCCTTTTTTTCTTTCCTTTCCTTTCTCTTTTGCCATCTTTTTCTTTCTTTCTTCACCCCTTTTTCTTTTTATCTTCCCTTTTTCTTCCCGTTCTCTTCTTAATCCTATTTTTCCCCCTTTCCCCCCTCCCCCTTCTCACCTCATTCTTACCTGCACTCATTCCCCATTCCCCCCTCTTTTTTTCTCTCCTTTTTTCTCCTCCCCCCCGTTTTCGTTTTTTTTATTCTATCTTTTTCCCACCATTTTCTTTCCCCCCTCTTTCCTTCCTTCCCCTTCTCTTTCCCCCCTTTTTTTCCTTTTCTTTTTCTCAGTTTTTTCCCCTTTTTCCTATTTCCCTTCTAATTTTTTCTTCCTCTCCTTGATTTTTTCCTCTCTCCTTTTTCTTTACCCCTATACCTCTTAAACCGCTGCTTACCCTATGCTATATAATATATCTCTCTAGAGCCATCCAACATCCTCCCGTGTCTGCCCCCGGGGGGAACACCCTGTTTTGTGGTGTCCCATATAGCCGCATATTGCCCAACAGGCAAAACCTTGGTAAGTCATGTTTCTCTCCTACTCTACTCCACAAATAACTGTATTATTTGTAGCTTCGATACAATTGATTATATTTCGATGATATTACTACAAGATTAAATATTGTTCCAGATGTCAAAGCTAGACACACCTCCTGAAGAAGTGACCTGGTCACGAAACATGTCGAGGATCTGTCACTAGCCACATCAATGTTGTTCTCCACATACCTGTTGAGTCTATAATGATTTTAACTGATGGTATAACAGTCACCACGGTGACTGTCAACTGTGTATCTTTGTAATTTTCTTTTTTTGTTAAATTTTGTAATAAATATTTAAATTTTATGAAACAATGTCTCTAGTCTGGGTGCCGTAACAGTCCAACCACCACTGGCGATTAGGGCCCTATGTTGGAGTGACCCTTTATGCATCTCCTCCCCTTCTTTCTGATCTCTGGAGTTGGCAACTCCCAGCAATTTACATTGTTGCAAGACATTGTCTGCATGCAATGTTATGTGCACTCCTGGCAATAGTTTGCCAATATTGTTAGCTACAAGTAGCACATTTTCTAAAGAGTGTCTGTCCTCCCTAGCCATCTTTTTTAAATAGATTGAATCTTCATGCATAGAAACATTGGGCAACAGCTCTTTTCCTCTCCTTCTAATGCATCTGGACTTCTCATGTACAAATTCTATATTATATTTAGTTTTTGACATAAGTTATGTGCTCCTCAGTATACTAACAGTAGTCTCCCTATTGATTACACACTGTACAACACAGCTATTTCTTATAGCCCCTTTCCTTTATTGAGCCCATAGAGCACCCAATGTTCATTTTTAGCATTTAAATGAAAAACCCTTTCTTGGTGTGCCTTTTGTAGATATTGCAACCCCTTGAGATATTGCTAAAAGAGACCACCAAATTTTCTCTGTCCCTTCGATGGTCACAATTTGTTGATCTGCGAGATCTTGTACAAAAATAGGTAGTTCTATCCGCAATACACATTTATTGATAGGGTAAGGGTTACATAATATATACAAATTACACACCAGACAGTATTTACAACACAATGTACAGTGTAGGTCCCCTGGCTTACATGGTATTTACAAACTACCCACAATGCCCATATTTACAATACTACGTAAGCTACAAGTATAGAGTTAGATTACTTGTTAACTTCAGGCCAGCCCAGATTCCCCCTACTGCCTAGGCTCCCCCCTCCTTCCCCTCGCAGAGCTACCGGCTTCCCTACTCTCCTCCCCCTCTGGCTGTTGCTGCAGGGATGTTTTAGGACGAGTGGGGAAAGGGGCTGGTAAATATGTAACTTACCGGCCCCTTCCCTTTCATCGTGAGTGATCGGTAGTATGTGTTTGAGCTTTGCGGTGCACACCCTAATGCAATAGGCTGTGCACACCTATGCACCCTCCCCATTCTCAGCACAACTTTGGGTATCTGGTTTCTCAATTTTCAATCCTTTCTTTCACATTTCACACCTTATTTGCTATTTTTTTCCTTCTATCTTGGCATCCCAATCCCCCTTCAGATTTCCTTGCTCCCTCCTCCTTCCTACCCCCCCCTCCTTTTCTTTTCCTTTTTTTCTTTCCTTTCCTTTCTTTCTTTCCTTTCCTTTCTCTTTTGCCATCTTTTTCTTTCTTTTTTCACCCCTTTTTCTTTTTATCTTCCCTTTTTCTTCCCGTTCTCTTCTTAATCCTATTTTTCCCCCTTTCCCCCCCTCCCCCTTCTCACCTCATTCTTACCTGCACTCATTCCCCATTCCCCCCTCTTTTTTTCTCTCCTTTTTTCTCCTCCCCCTGTTTTCGTTTTTTTTATTCTATCTTTTTCCCACCATTTTCTTTCCCCCCTCTTTCCTTCCTTCCCCTTCTCTTTCCCCCCTTTTTTTCCTTTTCTTTTCGTTTTCTCAGTTTTTTCCCCTTTTTCCTATTTCCCTTCTAATTTTTTCTTCCTCTCCTTGATTTTTTCCTCTCTCCTTTTTCTTTACCCCTATACCTCTTAAACCGCTGCTTACCCTATGCTATATAATATATCTCTCTAGAGCCATCCAACATCCTCCCGTGTCCGCCCCCCGGGGGGAACACCCTGTTTTGTGGTGTCCCATATAGCCGCATATTACCCAACAGGCAAAACCTTGGTAAGTCATGTTTCTCTCCTACTCTACTCCACAAATAACTGTATTATTTGTAGCTTCGATACAATTGATTATATTTCGATGATATTACTACAAGATTAAATATTGTTCCAGATGTCAAAGCTAGACACACCTCCTGAAGAAGTGACCTGGTCACGAAACATGTTGAGGATCTGTCACTAGCCACATCAATGTTGTTCTCCACATACCTGTTGAGTCTATAATGATTTTAACTGATGGTATAACAGTCACCACGGTGACTGTCAACTGTGTATCTTTGTAATTTTCTTTTTTTGTTAAATTTTGTAATAAATATTTAAATTTTATGAAACAATGTCTCTTGTCTGGGTGCCGTAACAGTCCAACCACCACTGGTGATTAGGGCCCTATGTTGGAGTGACCCTTTATGCATCTCCTCCCCTTCTTTCTGATCTCTGGAGTTGGCAACTCCCAGCAATTTACATTGTTGCAAGACATTGTCTGCATGCAATGTTATGTGCACTCCTGGCAATAGTTTGCCAATATTGTTAGCTACAAGTAGCACATTTTCTAAAGAGTGTCTGTCCTCCCTAGCCATCTTTTTTAAATAGACTGAATCTTCATGCATAGAAACATTGGGCAACAGCTCTTTTCCTCTCCTTCTAATGCATCTGGACTCTTCATGTACAAATTCTATATTATATTTAGTTTTTGACATAAGTTATGTGCTCCTCAGTATACTAACAGTAGTCTCCCTATTGATTACACACTGTACAACACAGCTATTTCTTATAGCCCCTTTCCTTTATTGAGCCCATAGAGCACCTAATGTTCATTTTTAGCATTTAAATGAAAAACCCTTTCTTGGTGTGCCTTTTGTAGATATTGCAACCCCTTGAGATATTGCTAAAAGAGACCACCAAATTTTCTCTGTCCCTTTGATGGTCGCAATTTGTTGATTTGCGAGATCTTGTACAAAAATAGGTAGTTCTATCCGCAATACACATTTATTGATAGGGTAAGGGTTACATAATATATACAAATTACACACCAGACAGTATTTACAACACAATGTACAGTGTAGGTCCCCTGGCTTACATGGTATTTACAAACTACCCACAATGCCCATATTTACAATACTACGTAAGCTACAAATATAGAGTTAGATTACTTGTTAACTTCAGGCCAGCCCATCGTGGCTGCTGTCTGTTCCCACACCAAAAGCAAGAGGGCTTAGCTTGTTCACAAAAGCATTATATACCCCCCCCCCCTCCTTTCTGTAAGGTGGCTAATATATTTCTCCCTAATTCGTCCCTGTACCTAGTAAATGTATATTGGGCACAGCCTGATTGGATGAGTCACAGCAGGCTTTTGTTTACGGCCCATGTGCGATGTAAACAGGAAAACAAAAGGCCACCCTTTGAAGTTGTAGCTAATTACCGTAAGAAATACACAGCACTCAATACTTAAAATATTTTTCCTTCTACCTGAAATATATACCGGTATATCTAATTGCAATTTCATTTACAGCTGTTAATGGAGATTTCACATAAACCCATAAGGCAACAATTTGAAACTAGGTAGGAGCCCAGGCCCAGGCGGCTTCACTGCTATCTATTACAAGACCTTTGTACACCTGTTGACAGACCCGTTGGCGGCAGCCTTGAACTCCATGGGGCTGATTTACTAAGAACACTGCACTGCGCCGGTTCATACCTTAATTGGGGCGCCGGATAAATCAATGATTGTGCGTGCGAACCGGCGCATGTAGACGCGCCCCGCAATAATAAATATGTAAACGGCAACTGTTGCCAGGGTAACTGCTGTTTTCTCATTGATAATAGCGCACACCCATCTCATTGGATGTGTCCTGTTAGGCAATTAGTAGGTGTTCTCACTTAATTAACCCTTGTGATGCTAATCTCATTCCTATTCTAATATATCTTTGAAATGTTTTTTTTTTATATTTTCACACAAATCTTTCAATACATTACAAAGAACAGAAAAGTGTTTCTAAACCCAATAAATTAATATTTTCAGATCTTGATCTTCAAAGGTGACCATACACTGCAATCTTAATAAAATTATAAAAATTTGATTAGGCAAGAGCCTGTTTGATTTCCAAAAAATTAAATTAATTATTCCTATTACCTATTCTGCCGAAAGCTCGAGTTGTAAAGAGATTGGCCAATCAGATGGCATAGTGCATGACCATCTTAAGTGGCAAATTTGGAATGTAGATGTGCCATGACCCACTTGTATTTTCACAAGTGGACATAAGAACCTACATCTCTCGATACATATTTGTGCAGCACAGTGGTGTAGTGGTTAGCACTTTCACCTAGCAGCAAGAAGGGTCGCTGGTTTGAATCTCGGCCGTGACACCATCTGCCTGGAGTTTGCATGTTCTCTCTGTGCCTGCGTGGGTTTCCTTCTACAATCTATAAACATGCTGTAAATCGGATCCTTTCTAAATTGGCAATAATATGTATGAATGTGTGTTAGGGACCCACACAAACACCACCCCATGATAAAAAAAATCTTAATTGGCAAATAAGGATCATCTCTTCCTCAGAGAACTTAGCAGCAGTACAAGCAACTTCTTGTAGGGGCGTGATGTCATTCCTGTGTGCTGGCCACCGCTTTCCGAGAGGCACATATGCGCATACCTGTGCGCACACAGCAGTTGCCCATCTCATATACACAGCAGTCACGCATCTACATACATTTGGCGCATCTAGCTGCAGGAACTCACTTTTTATGAAAATTAATAGTAAAGCAGATGCAGATTTCCAGGACTGGACTAACAAATGTTTCTAGCGAAAGGCAACTGGTGTTTTCTATCAAACAAGGTCTAAATGGGCCATTGACATGCATCACAGTTGTACTTAGGAATGTGTCTTTGCAAAGTTAAACTAAATTAAATCCTTTCTTCTTTTTGCTTGGGGGTAGAGTGCAGAGGGATTAGAAGTCTGCTCAGTTTTTGGGGATGTCTGCACCCCTTATAGGGTGAAGACAACTCTCAAATTTTGCCACTTTTGCCTTCAAATTTATTCACTTCCTGTCACACAGCCAAACAGGAAGTGAGGGTAAATCCCTACCAATGTCTTTCCTTGGGGACACACAGGTCAATCTAAATAGTTTTCCCATTATTTAAATTGCACTCCAGCATTTTGCTGGGTACACCCCAAATTATTAGGTATCTTGGACTTTGGGGTTTATTTACTAAAGGCAAATCATTTTTGCACTACAAGTGCACTTGCTGGATATCCAAGGGGGACATGAAAGGAAATTAAAAAACACCATCTTTGCTTCTACATGATTGGATGTTAAAATCATCAGCGCTTCCCCTCAGATTTTCATCAACTACACTTGTACTGCAGAGTGGATTTTCCTTTACTAAACCCCAAACTACCTAATGATTTGGGGTGTACACAACAAAGTGCTAGAGTGCAATTTGCTTAATGGGGACACTAGTTGGATTGATCTGTGTGTCCCCAAGAAAAGACATTGGTAGGGTTTTACCTTAACTTTTACTAAAAGGGACACAAAGCCCAACCTAAAAATAACAAGCAAGGGTTATAACACTCACTTTTTTTCCTTCAAATTCCCACAATTATAATAGTATTGACTTGAGCTAGATTTTAGTACAGTGCTCTAAATCAGTGCTTCTCAAGTACCCCCAACAGGCCATGTTTGCAGGTTTTCCTTCATCTTGCACATGTGCTTTAAATCACAGTCAATGGCTTGGTATTTTGGACAGCAATCCTCGATAAGATAAATTAACAAAACATGTCCTGTCGGGGGTACTTGAGGACTGAGGCTGAGAACCACTGCAGTAAAAATGAAAATGGAATACTTACCGCTCTGTATTTTTCCTTTCCTGGTGACTATCCGTGGCAGCACATAATCCATGCATATGCTTCCATGAAGGCACCAGGTTAGACAAATCACACCTGTTATGTTTTGACATGCCAATCAGCCTAGTTAAGCTGCAGCTGTGAAATTTGTTGCATGGAAAACAAAAAACAAACATCAAAATTTGCATCAAATTTTTTTGGTCAACAAAACAGGACTTGGAAAAAAGCAAGGAAAGGAAAAAAAAACATGTATGTTAATTTGAAACATTAGTCACAACATCTTGAGAAAGATTTTGCAAAATAATGCACCACAGACAATTAAATCAAAGTGAACAGACTGCACACATTAACAACATCAAAAATATTTCAGGGGAAAATATCCCCCACCCAAAAAAATACAATAAACAAAAGTAAAACAAACATCTGTTTTGCAAACACATAACAAACAAAATACAAAGCGAAAATACATGTGTTACAAACTCAATAAGGACACCAAAAAGTAATTTTTGCCGGCCGGCTACACACACAATCTTGCCTCTTTTCAGGGCAAGGTAGAGAATGCTATCTGCAAGCTTTATATAACCTAGGTTTGTGTGATAATTAGGCAATTGAAAACACATGCACTGTCCACACAAAATGCAAGTTCACCCAATGTAGAGACTGAACTTCAAAGTGTGTACACCTGTTAAGGATGTCCTTAAATTACTAACCCAAAAAACACACTCTCTGAGCATGCCCAGAAACATCCTAGTGCTGTTCACACACAAAAAGCACAAAAAAAAGAAAAGTCCCTGAGCATGCCCAGACCAACCCAAATGCAGCTAGCACAAAATAAGTCACCCCCTGTCCAAAATTAAGCACATCATCCAGCATGCTACTAAATTAGAGATGGGACAAACACCCCCCGGTCCAGGGGGGTAAAAAAAGTGCCTAACATGGGCAAAAGTTAGTCAACAAATACCATTGCAGTCTATGGGAACTGACTTGTTAATTTTGCTAGTCCCCATTTGGCTGGCTTATCTTAAATTTTTTGGCTTTAAAAGCTTGGCCCAGGTCCCACCCTAAGGGACATATATCAATGTCACAAATTTGGAGAACCCCAAAAACGAAACAAGGAGAAGTGCCTTTAAATATGCCAAATTGCGTAAGGGCCAGTTCACACCACATGCAGAGCAGTGTGTTTTTTTATGCATCAAAAATGCATGGAAAGTAGGTTATATGTTTTTCAATGGCATAGTTCACACCATTGCTTGCAGTTTCAGTGCGTTCCATTTCCAGAAAATAAAGTAGAACATGCTGCATTTTTTCTGCACTGGACTGTACTGTAACGCTGTAAAACGCTAAAAAAATGCATCATAAATGCACAAGAATGCATCCAAAATGCACATGCAGAAAAGCATCTGGACTGCGTTTCTATAGAGTGAACTTGCCCTAAAGCTATTAACTTGGGGGGGGGGGGGTTACTCTGCCTGTAAAGTGGTGCATCTGTAGCATGTATCCAAAATGCTGCTTCAAAGATGTACGGCTTTAGAGCAAATTTACAAATCGACATTGCAGCTGCAAGATTTTAACTCCAAAAAATAAAAGCCTGCCCCCCCTCCCCCACCAATGCACGCAAGGCCATTTGGGTCTGGAAAGGCGTAAAATGAGAACCCCCACATAAAAAAAAACTCCCACGCACTAACAAACCCCTAGCCAAACACAGCAAGCCAGCTAATGAAAGGGTGTGGATGCTTGGGGACAGGAGGGGCTCAGGCACCCCAAAAGTGGTTTGGATTGGTAGAGGCAGCTTACAGCCTTTGGAGAATGGAGTGGAGTGTAGAGTTCCCCTTTAAAAGCAAAAACTAGCCCAAATAAAACATATGCATTAGAGGGGGAAGGTTAAATGCCCTTTTAGGAGGAGCTAGAGTAGCGAGAGTCTTTTTACATAATTTTACCAAGGTACATGTAACATGTTAACCACTTCAATACAGGGCTTTTTGTACCATTCAATACCGGGCCTATTCTAGCACTTCTCTCCTACATGTACAAATCATCATTCTTTTGCTAGAAAATTACTCAGAACCCCCAAACATTATATATGTTTTTTTAGCAGACACCCTAGGGAATAAAATGACGGTCATTGCAACTTTTTTTCTTGCACGATATTTGCGCAAGAATTTTTCAAACGCCTTTTAAAAAAAAAAAAAGGGTTTCATGAATTTAAAAATAACACAACGAATTTTTGGGGAAAATATGAAAGATGATGTTACGCCGAGTAAATAGATACCTAACATGTCATGCTTTAAAATTGCGCACACTCATGGAATGGCGCCAAACTTCGGTACCTAAAAATCTCCATAGGCCACGCTTAAATTTTTTTTACAGGTTACCAGGTTAGAATTACAGAGGAGGTCTAGTGCTAGAATTGTTGCACGCGCTCTAACGCACGCGGCGATACCTCACATATGTGGTTTGAACGGCGTTTACATACGTGGGCGACTTACGCGTGCATTCGCTTCTGATCGCGAGCTACCGGGGACAGGGGCGTTTTAAGTTTTTTTTTTATTATTATTATTTTTTTTTACTTATTTTTTTATTTTTTTTACAATTATTTAACTTTTTTTTTTTTGATCACTTTTATTCCTATTACAAGGAATGTAAACATCCCTTGTAATAGGAATGTGTGTGACAGGTCCTCTTTATTGAGAGATGCGAGATCAATAAGACCCCACATCTCTCCTCCAGGCTGGAAAGCATGAGATCAGTAAAAAAAAATTCAATGATCTCATACTTACAGCCGCAATGGCGGCTTTGTTTACATTTGAGGACCCGGGCGTGACGTCATCACATCGCGCCCGGGCCTCCGACGATCATAGAGATGACTGGTGACCATCTGGTGACCCACCAACGGCGCCGGAAGATTCGCTCCGGGTCCCCGATCGCACGGGAGAGCCCGGAGAAGCACCGGATGGCGGCGGGAGGGGGGCATGTCCCCTCCCGCCGCCTATAAGAACGATCAAGCGGCGGAACCGCCGCTATGATCATTCTTATGGTGCACAGAATCACTTTAATCACTTATCTGAATGATGCCTCTAGCTGCAGGCATCATTCAGATATCCCCCTACAAAGCCAGGAAGTCATATGACGTCCACCCAGGATGGGAGATCCCATCTGTGGATGTCATTTGACTATGGCTGGGTAGGGAAGTGGTTAATAACGGAACACGCTAACATGACCTGTGTGCAAATATCCTTAAAAAAAGACATCAAAGTGAAAACAAAAAGCATTAAAAAAAAAGGTCAAGTTTAGAGGTGCGCCTGTTCAACCCACGCAAATGCATTTACGTTACTTGACATTTACTAAGATTTTGTTACTTGGGCACTTGTTACTATACTTCCTCACATCACCCCACATCACCCCATAATATTGGCACTTCCAGCTTCTTTTAATTTTGATTTGAAGATGCCGTGCACCAGGTCCATAGTGGCGCACTGAGCGCCTCTTCCCGTGCGCCGAGAACACTTTAGTAAATGGGGAATAGCGCTGCGTTACCGGCGTAAATAGCAAAACGGCCGTTGCGCCTCGGCATGTGCCGCAACTCAAGGCGCAAACGGTTCGTAATTCAGTACCCATGTCTCAACCCAGAGAGGTGACCCCAGACTTGCTCTCAGCCTTCATAACGGTTCTCCCGAAACCGGGAAAGGATCCCTCAGAGTGTGCAAGTTACCGACTGATATCCTTACTAAATTTGGATGTGAAAATATTTGCGAAGATCCTTGCCAATAGACTGAGACCCCACTTGCACAAACTGGTCCTGAACAGGTAGGTTTCATGCCTGGCAGAGAGGCCAAGGACAATGTAATTAAATCCTTGCTCTTAATCAACTCGGCCAAATCAGGTGATATCGGAGGCCTTCTCCTATCCACGGATACGGAGAAGGCATTCGATCGTGTGGCGTGGGACTACATGCTGACCACGTGTGGTCATGTGGGATTGGGCTCTAGGATGATGACATGGATCTCAGCTCTCTACCAAAAGCCCACAGCATGGTTGAAAATAAATGTCACGTTATCTGTCACTAATGGTACGAGACAAGGCTGCCCATTATCTCCTCTCCTGTTCCTCCTTTCCCTGGAGCCATTCATTAGAACAATTAATGCAGACACCTCCATAGGTGGATTCAGGGTAGCGGACCGGGAGTTTAAGGTGGCCGCCTACGCAGACGACTTATTGTTCTTTCTGACTAAACCCCTGTCACACTTCCCAACCTAATAAAAGCGTTTGCACAATATGGTAATGTTTCTAACCTTAAAGCGGGGTTCCGGGCATATTTTTTTTTTTGCAAGCTAAAATTAATCACATTAAATAGTCCCTAAAACATATTTATAGCTCCTCAATCATTCCAGAAATCATTGCAAACACTTGCCTTATATCCTCCAGCTCATGTTGTGGCCGTATCCATCATATGTGTGGGCATGTGAAGCCCAGTTCCTTTTTCTTCCTGGTTTTCAGGGAGAGGTGCATGCTGGGCGATTTTTAGGCACAGTAATGCCCAGAGACTCCTGGGAAATGAGTGTCATCATTTCCCAGGAGGCAATTGGGTCTTAGGACAGGAAGGTGAACTACCTAGGACCAGGAACTAGGCAGATTACGAAATCTGCCTAGTAACAGCCAGATAGAAGTGAGTAAAAAAATGTTTTTGTTTTTTTGTACATTAAAGGCAAGCTGTTAATAGAAAGTTCATTTTTAGGGTGGAACTCTGCTTTCACATAAATTACACCAAATCTGAAGCCATGAATGTGACCCTGACTGAGCATGTCCTTACATCAACCATGTAGAACTCTCCTTTTAAATGGGACCCTAAAACCCTAAAATATCTAGGAATTAGGTTAACCCCACAGATTTCTTCAATTTATGAACAAAACTTCCCACCATTACTTAAGTCCATAGAGAGGGACTTAGACAAGTGGCACGCAGGAACCTTCTCGTGGTTTGGCCGTGCGGCCATTATCAAGATGACCATTCTCCCTAGGCTTCTATATCTCATGCGCACCTTACCGATTAAATTACCACGTAGTCTGTTTAAAACATTACGTTTCATTTTACTGAGGTTCATTTGGGCTCATAAAAAAACAAGAATTAAGTATGTTACTTTACTAAGAATAAAGGAGCACGGTGGAATGGGATTACCCAACTTTAGGGATTACTACTTGGCCTCCCACCTCACAAGGATTATTGATCAAAACACTAAAGATTGGGTGAATTTAGAGATGGCTCTCAATCCAATACCCTTAAAATTCGCCCCTTGGATACCGTGGCTCTCTTATCCAGCTAGCGTAAAGCCTCATACACATGGTAGGACTTCAAACAAACTTTTCTGTGGATTTTTGTTTGAAGGGCGTTGGCCGGGAACACCCATAACATACACACGGCAGGACTTTTTCTGCAAACTTTCCCAAAATCACGTGATTTTTCTGCTCTTTTCTGCTCTTTACCACCACCCTTTGGTCAACTTCTGCTATTGTTGGTTGATTTTAACATTGGTTCTGGGCATGCGTGTTTGTACTTTGGACTAAAGTCCGATGGATTTCTGTACACACGATATGACTTTGCACCGTAGGACTTTTGTTGCCGAAAAGTTTGTCCATTTGCAGAGCAACTTTTTGTCTGATGAAAAACGAAAAAGTTTGTCCGATGGAGCGTACACACGGTCTGATTTTTTTGAAAACCTGCTCATTTTGAAGTTTGTTGTCAAAAAGTCAGATTGTGTGTATGGGCCTTAAAAGTATAACACGGACTGGCCAAGGAGACAGACATCACTTCCTCATATGGACCACTTACCCCTTTGAAAGACAATCCAGATTTTATTCCGGATATAGGTAACCCCCTATTTAGGCCGTTACTCCAAAAAAAAAAACGCTCTTGGCAGGGGATTGCTAAAACAGACCAAAATTAAAGACTTTCCCACTTTAAAAAGAGATAACAACCTGACCGATCTACCTTTCTGGGCATACCTACAATTACGGAGTTATCTCCATAGCAAAGAAAAGGCAGGTGACTTTTCTAGATCCCTGACAGAATTTGAATCGGTGTGTCGCACAGGTGAGCAGTTTGACAGGGCCACTTCAATTATATACGCATTGCTGCAGGAGGCAAAAAGGCCGGTGGATGACAGACTCAGGAGGAGGTGGTCCTAAGCATTGAAGGTAACCATAACAACTAAACAATGGAAAAATGCATGCATTCTAACACATAAGTGCTCAATTAGCACTAAAACGCAAGAAAAAAGCATATAAACTGCTGACACAATGGTACTTAACACCAGCGAAACTACACAGGTAGAACTCTCAAGTATCAGATAGGTGTTGGAGATGCAAGGGCGATACTAGTCTCTTTAATACATATTCGGTGGAGCTGTCCTTTACGCACACCATTTTGGGACAAGGTCATAGAATCAATCACTCTGATTACAGAGACTAAACTTGTGCTCGATGCGGCGTGCTGATATTTACACATTTCAAATTTTACTCTGAAGAAATACAAACATTCTCTTACAAAACATTTACTAAATGCAGCTAAATCTCTTATCCCTATTCTTTGGAACTCCCCCCGGGTTCCTTCTACAATCATATAGCCTGTGCAGAGCCAAAAATACAGGTCCTCATAATGATCCCTTATCCAGCAATGCTACAGACTTTCTACCAGTAATTGATTAGACCTGGAGCGCCACTATCTGCGGTCCACTTCCGCCTTCACTGGTCCAGTACTGCAAGGATCTGGTGAGAGCCCAATTGGGCAAACCCCCTGCCATTCCCTATTCACAATACCTCTATCCCACATGCCTGCTCTTTCATCTGTATAATGGAGGCTTGATGAGACTGTGTAGCCTGACCACAAAGTGTGTTCAGTTCATTTGTACTGGTCAAAGTGAATTTTCAGTGACATTTAAAGTCTCTCTAGGCGCTATACATGCTCCATGAGTGTAACACATTCTGTGTTTGGAACACTGAATTACAGCAACAAGTGTCTTATATCGCTGAAGTGTATATGTTTGAAATGCCGTTTTGATTATCTACAGTGAAACAAAAAAACAAACAATAGTAGCGCTAAAAGGGTGTAAATCAACAAATAAATAAATAAATGACCCTTATGAACAAAAGGAATATAATGAAAAATCCCCTTGTGAAAAACAATAATGAGTACAAAACAACCAAAATGTCTCTGGTAATGATATCAAAGTACATTCATGATCATGTGATATAAAAGTCCAATAGTGTTCCACAGTGGTCCAAAATATATTCGTGATGATTAAACTGCACCAAACAATCCTGAATCTCTATGTGTGAAAGAAGAAACCACCACCAATATAAAGGAGGCTTACCAGACTCAGTAGACCCTACTATACATATGTCTAGAGGGTCAACAAAGCTTTGGATGTATATCCCTGAAGGATCAGCAGCTGATGGTTCATCCAAGGAGAGTCTCTCATAGCAACTCACAATGGAAGGGTGAATGCCAACTTGGAAGATGGTGGCCCAATGATGTTACACCAAAATGGTAGCCAAATGTAAAAGTAAAAAAGAAGGGCACATAGCGTAATACTGCTAAAAGAGTGTATTTAATGTAGGTAGTTACACTTACATTCAGATGGTCATAAAAAGCGCTTCATAAAATATCAGTGGCAACAGTGGAGAGTCCCGATGCGTTTCGCAAGAAGTTGCATCGTCTGGCCCAGACGATGCAACTTCGGGACTCTCCACTGTTGCCACTGATATTTTATGAAGCGCTTTTTATGGATCTGTGTATTTGAATTCTGGACTATTTCTGTCTCATAGATTCCATGAGCATTTTTTGCAAACGGACTAACTCTATCTGTGCACAACATCAATACGGTGGATGTGCATATGTGCCCTGTTTCAATTCCAATAACACACAAGATCCCATATTCACTTTACAGCTTTTTTTCAGGACCGCTATAGTTATGACTCCCTCTTCCTCTGGATAAATGGACTTTGTCATTTTTGGTACCTGTCAGAGTGCTCTGCATTTTTAATGTCTATTTGATGCAGCATATATTTTTTTACTTAGATGCTTAGGTATAGTGAGCTAAACTGTATTGATTCGGACACACTGTATCCCTCACATGTACCTTAAATTTAATGTATATGTACCCCCACCCCAAATAAAGCCTTTTATACATATTTTTGTACCATAAGCCGTAGTTGACCTGCCTTAGTTTGCTTTCCTGGTACACAAAATAGTTAGACTTTCTGTGGATGTGTGGATTCCAGGATTCTTTTATTTTTCTATTTCCTTCTATAGTGGACTGGCTTCATGGAGTTGCAGAAATCTATGAAATGAAAGACACCTTGGCACAATCTAATGGTCAGTTTGAGAGATTCCATAAGACATGGCAACCCTGGACCATCTTCAAATACTCCAAGGCTTTTACGGACATCACATCCACACGAGTTTCAGGCCCTGCGACTAGTTGATCAGTTTGTCGATGGTTGCAGGCCAGGTAATGAATCATTGACCCCCTAATTACATTCTTACTGGTACTAGATATAGCATTACCAAAAACGAACACTGTGGTTGATCCTCCTCCCTTACCTATCATTCTTCCCCCACTGACACTGAAGGCAAATCGGGAGATGGCATATGATACTTTGTACCTGTTTTCACCTTGTTTAGACATGAAGAGATTCGACAGGAAAGGTTTAGCAGTTTCTATTGGCTACCACTATTTCTGTCGCATTAGACTTAGCAGAATTATTTCTATGTGTTTATAACGTTATTTTGGACAGTTAAACATGCTATTTAGTCTCACATATCTCACTTTGTATGGATATTTTGACTCCAATATATGCATTCCTGGTTTGTGTTAATCTGTTTTTCAATAAACTCTTTAATTTCAATATTTTTATTAGAAGGTTTTCCACATACAAAATCATAGCAGTGAAAATACAGAGATAGTGAAATAAAAATAAACAAATTATTTAAGGCACTATAAACAGATAGATAATTGACATTGTTCATGTATTCAAATCTGAAAGTGCAATAGTTGTCTAATCTGGTTAATTCTACAAGAATAGTAACACATACCTTTCTGACATACATAACCTATGTACCCATTACTCTGTCATGGGAGCCTTGTTTCAATGCGGAGAGGTCCCCTCCCCCTCACCGCGCACCCCTATAGGGAACACACTGTAACGCCAAGGAGGAAGTCACGGACCTCTAGAAACACCAATAATCCCATTGGACAGGTTAAAAAATTTCTAGGAAGGTCCAAAAGGTCATGTTTTGTGCAACATTAAAGTCTGGGTATGTCAGCTTCTGTAATATTAACCACAGAAATAACAGTAGAACATTACTTATGTAAATGAGATAAGAACATAGAGATACCAATATAACACAAAAAGATATAAACTAAATTAGATAAAATAAAATAAAATTAGATAAAAAAACAAAAAACAGAAACAGTGCAGTCATGCTGTTGAAACGAAATACTTATTGAAATGTTATTCTTCAAGTTAAGCCATTCTTGGCCCATTTGTCATACCATTTGTTCCAAGGATCCCATATCCTATTGGTAATGAAGTTTCTACCAACCGCAGAGGCGAAGTGCCATGTGTATTGATTATTTGTATCACTTCAGAGAGGGTAGGATGTGAAGTGTCCTTCCAGTGCCTAACCAAAGCCAGCCTAGCCGCTAAGAAAATATGTGACAAGAGGGATCTCATGTGAGGAGGAAATACTTCTATCCCCAGAGAGAGCAATGCCATACCAGGAGTGGGTGCAAGTGTCTGTAATACGAGGTTAAGAATCAATTGCCAATAATTTGTTACTTTAGAGCATGACCATAATATATGATATAATGTACCCACTCCCCCACACTGTCTCCAACATTGGGGTGATATTCCCTGTGCGAATTTGGACAATCTGTATGGAGTGAGGTACCATTTTAGTAAAATTTTTTGAAAGAGTTCCCACAGGTTAGCACTTTTGGTAGATTTATATGTCATATTCAAAGCCATTTTCCATTGATCCTCAGAGTATACTCTTTCAAAATCTTTCTCCCAGGTCTGCATATCAATAGATTTAATAAACAGCAGTTTATTTTGGAGGTATGAGTAGAACAATGATATGCCATTAATTTTGGTGGCATTGGACAGGAAGTACTGGGATAATTGCCATTGGAGGGAGGTAGATAGATTGTGTGAATGTCTTAAGAAGTGTGCAATCTGAAGAGATTGGTAATAGTCAGTTGGAGGGATATCAAATTCCAGTTGTAGGGCTCTAAAGGTTTTGAGAGCAGGCCCTATCAAAAGGTCATCTACTTCGAGGTTTGTTTTGGAGCTCCAATGTGTCAGAGAGATATCAGGGATTAGATGGGATATAGCAGATAAAGGAAATTTCAGTGGAGTAAGTTTTGTGCCGGGGAAATTTTGTGTCGTCAGTGACCGCCATGCTTCAAAAGAGGCTTGTATGGTCGGTCCTACATCGTTAGAATATGAAGGCATGAAGGAGCTGGCTATGAGAAAGTTGTATACGTTTTGGCTGGGAATCTGGTGTTGTTCAATGAGAGTCCATAGTGTGGGTGTAGAGGGACAGAACCAGTTTTTTAGTTGGGCTAATATAGCAGCCATATAATAATCTCTAATGTATACATGTCCTATGCCTCCCATCTTTCTAAGTTTAACAAGTTTGTTAAACGCACAGCGGGCCCTCTTACCCCTCCATATGTATTTATTTATGATGGATTGTGCAGAGGAAAAGAAGGAGGTAGGGACTGGAATAGGGAGGGTTCTAAAGATATATATTAGTTGTGGGAGGATTTGCATTTTAAAGGCCGCGAATCTTCCCGACTAAGATAATTCAAATCTCGCCAATTTGTTGAGTTTGACTTGGAGTGATTGAAGTATGGGGTATAGTTTTCTTTAACTAGGTCTGAGGACTTTGGGGTGAGTGTGATACCAAGATAGGAGATACCCGTGTCTTTCCAGATGTATGGATATCGGTTACTAAGGGTGTTTTTAAGTTTGACTGGAATCCCCAGGCCCAGAATATATGATTTGGTATCATTAACCTTATAGTAGGACACTTCCGTGAAATTTTGCAATGTTCGATGCACTGAAGCTAGAGACCTTTCAACATTGGTGAGCATAAGGATGATATCATCCGCAAAGAGGCTAATAGTGTGATTCGTGTCTCCGATTTTAAATCCTTCTATGTGGGGGTGGGAGCGGATAAAGGTTGCCAAGGGCTCCATGAGGAGGTTGAAAATGAGTGGGGAGAGTGGACACCCCTGTCTGGTTCCATTCGATATCTTGAACGGTGTAGAAAGCATTCCGGACGTGTACACCTGAGCCGATGGGGTACTATACAATGCCATAATAGCTGAGTGGATTTGGCCCACAAATCCAAATTTGGTGAGCACCCTAGCCAAGTAATCCCAATGGATTCTATTGAACGCCTTCTCTGCGTCCAGAGCTAGGAGCAGAGAAGGCGTTTTGGTTTTATTAGCAAAATGTATTATATTGATGAGGCGTCTTGTCGCATCAGCCGTTTGTCAGCCTTTTGTAAACCCTGATTGGTCCAGGTGTATCAGTGCGGGTAAAAGATCCACCAATCTGTTAGCTAGGAGCTTAGCGTACAATTTAAAGTCACAGTTCAGCAACTAAATAGGTCTAAAATTTTGCGGTGTGTTAGGTTCCTTCCCTGGCTTTGGCAGAGCTACTTTCAATGCCCTAAGCATCTCCGAGTGAAAAGAGGAAGAGGAGACAGCGGTATTGAAAATTTGTGGGAGTAGCTTCGGTTTAAAAGTTTTATAATCTTCCCGTGTAAAACCGTCTGGACCAGGCGATTTGTTCAGAGGAAGGGAGTCAATGGCTTTAGCAATTTCCGCTTCTGAGAAGGGGGAGTTGAGGTTTTCTAGTTGGGTTGGTGATACTTGAGGGAGATTAATTTTATCTAAAAAACCCATAATAATGGATTCTGTTGGTTGGGCTGTAGAAGGGTCATCTCTCAAATTATAGAGAGAGCTGTAGTAACAGCTAAATGCATTTGCTATAGCTTGTGGATGGTATACCTTTTCCTGAGTGACAGGGTGGAGGATATAAGAAATTTTCGTCTAAAGCCTCTGGCCTCTGAGGCGATTGGCCAAGAGCTTTCCGGCTTTATTGCCACTCACATAATAAGTCATCTTAAGGCGTTTAGAGGATTTTTCAAAGTCATCCAACAATGTTAGGCGAAGGTCATGTCCGAGTTGCGTTAGCTGTTCCGACATATGCAAGGTGGCTGTTTGTTTGTTGTGGGCTTCTAGAGATTGAATTTTGGTAATGAGGTCTTGGATATACTGTCTCCTCTTTCTCTTAACCCCTGCCCCCAATTTTAATAAAGCTCCTCTTATAAAAGCCTTATGGGCATTCCATACAAATTCAGACAACTCTTCTCGTAGCTTAGTTTTGGAAGGATCAGCCTGGAACAATCTCGGGTTGGATCGCCAAACGAATGTAGTATTAACGCCTGGCGAATTTTCAACCGAAAGCGTCACCGAGGCATGATGTAAAAACATGTGGGAACTTAGGGTGGGTGTATTTGGGCGGTTTATGAATATGAAAGTGAGTCTCTTGGATACATAGAATATCGCATTTGTGTTGGTTTGCTTCATTCCACAATGACTTTCTCTTAACCGGATGATTAAGGCCTTTGGCATTAATAGTCAAAAAAGTGACAGTCATTATGGATGATGTACAATCTCCAGCATATGAGCATTATGTGCAGAGCACTTACATTGGGTGGTTTGGGTCTCCACAGCGATATCAGTAGGTAGACAATGGTTCCACGCATCCAGGATTCTAGAGGGATATTCAAGTGACAATCAGTAGACAGGAAGGTAGCTGTACAGCCAACTGCAGGTGAGAAACACTGAAACAAAGAAAAGTCAGGGAAAACAACAAGAACAAAAAGAAAAGAGCACAGAAAAAACTAGTAGCTACTCTATTTTAAAGGAGTAGGTAGTCTTAGCCTAACAGGATGTCTCCAGAACAGGGACATAAACAATATTGGGGCTTGGAATAGCCCATGAATCCCTTCAATGGTGCGAACGAGCATTTTTGGAGTTAACCAGGTTCCATTCTTCTGTGTTGTGGACAGGGTTTCTGTTGTTGGAGCCAGGAGGAGGCTCATCTGGGATGATGTGCCATGTTTTGAGTAATTCAAGGCCTCTGGCCAGGGTGTCAACTGCATGTTCTTTCCCATCATTAGTAATGATAAGTTTAGTTGGGAACCCCCAGCGGTATGCGATTTTGTGATTGCGCAAAGTTTTAGAGATAGTGTTCAGACTCCTCCGTTTTTATAAAGTAAATTGAGACAAAATCTGAGAAGAACTGCAGGTCTTTGTATTGCGCCGGCAAGAGATCCTTATTGTGCACTGCAGTCATCAAGCGTTCATTTTACATGGAAAAAGTGCAAACGTAAGATAATGTCCATGGGTACTTTGTCAGGGAGATAGGAGGGTTTTGGAAGCCTGTGTATCCTATCAATGGTTGCGTCGATTTCAGTAAGATCTGGTAAGATGGAGGTGAACACCTGTGTGGCATAGCTGCGCAGATCTGACTGCTGCACAGACTCGGGGACCCCTCTCAGCTTGAGGTTGCTCCTTCTGGAACGGTCCTCGATATCTGCGATCTTAGCTTTAACTGACTCCATTTCCTCATCCCTGGCATCATGTGAATCAACTAAAGTATTGATAGTGAAAGCGAATTCCCCCATCTTGGTTTCAACATGCTCTACTCTATCAGTCACTGTTTGTATGTCTTTACCAAACTTGTGAACACATGCCATCATATCTTGATGAAGTGAGCTTCTTAGAGAGACTAACATGTCTTTTAAAGTTGTGTCTAAGACAGGTTGATTGCTGGTAGGGAAGCGGTCTATAGAATCAGGGAGCTCTCTGGTGTCATCCCCCGACTCTGAGCCTGTGCTCACCTCGTGAGAAGCATCCATGCCATCCCGCTTAAATCGCGATTTCTCGGGGCTCCCAGAAGCTGAGGAAGGTGTAGGAGAGTTCTCCTTACTTGATGGTGAGTTCTTTTTAGTGGTTTTATCCGTCTTGTGTGTGAGATGGGGAGTGCTCGCTGCGGCGGGTCTAGGGGAGCCGGCGCCATTTTGCCTCTGCTCCCATGTGAAGAATTCAGTCAGTTTCTGGGGTCTCTGGCCCCCCCTTCACCTGCCCGGCATGGTGGTCAGTTACAGCAGAGAACGATCGCTAAGTTTGTGTGTCTCGATCGCCGTTCTGCGGGTGCTAAGTGTCGCTTTGTCCCTGTGTTGCCTGGAGCTCCGTTCTCATGCGGCCATCTCGGTCGCCGTCAAGCTCCCAATAAACTCTTTAATGATAAAAAAGATTAGGCTCAAAATGGAAACGTTCATTCGTCCAGCACCCTCCACAGGCTTACTGCCTCAGAGAAGAAGTCCCATTGGACAAAACGTACATCAGGCTAGGCCCGAAGCAGCGGTGCTGGATGAATGAATGTTTCCATTTTGTGCTTTTAAAGAATGTTGCGCAATGAGTTTATCTTCTTCTTTCATATGATTCATATAACGTGTAACCAGACTCTGAAGTTTCCTTGACTGATGATAATTGTGGGGTATACACCTGTGGAATCCAATTAAGCAAGCTGAGTAGCGGATGTGGTTGAGCCCATAGTGAGGGGTGAAAGCTCACTAATGCGCATATAGACCCTGGTAAGCAGATATACTTGCCCTGTCTATTGGGGAGCACCAGGTGTCTTCACAGATTGAACATTGGATCAACACACAATTTAAGTTCACTTTATGGATGTGGAATTGGGACATTTTGACTATTAACATTTTTCTTTTTTCCTTTTTCACATTTTATCTTCATTGCAATATAATAGATTTTTTTTATACTTTTATCATTAAGGTCATATTTTGACAGCGCTACACCTTTTGATGTTGATTTACTAAAGGCAAATCCACTGTGCACTACAAGTGCACTGCAAATGCGCTTGGAAGTGCAGTCGCTGTAGATCTGAGGGGAAGAACTGAAATGAAGGGAAGCTGTGCTGATTTTTATCATCCAATCGTGTGCAAGCAAAAATGCTGTTTTTTTTTTCCTTGCATGTCCCCCTCAGTACTAGAGCAGTACTAGAGCAATTGCACTTCCAAGTGCAGTTGCAGTGAACTTGTACTGGACTGTGGATTTGCCTTTAGTAAATAAACCCCATTGTGTAGTATGTTTTATTCCTGAATAAAGCAGCAATGAACAAATTAAAACCAAGTCATTAGAAGATACATAAAAAGCCGCTCATGAACTTACAGTCAAACACCGCCACCTCGGACATCGGCATGGTGGCATGAAGTCACGTAGAAAAGCTCTACTCTAAACGTTTCCCAACCAATCTGGATCATCAGGGGCCTCTAGTGTTCAGCAGTCATGGCCATATATATTTAGCCTATTAACCGAACCGGAAGTTTCCCTTACATCATTTCCGGTCTGGTGCCATTTTGCTGTAGACCAATATTTAATAATAACGGCCGCCATTTTAATGTGGACCAGAAATAGTCAGATTGTACTGAATTCCTCACTCTCTGCTTTCAATGGACTAATATTATTTTTAACATGCTGCCAAATTATCAATAGAAATACCAAATGGCAGGGAAAGATACTCAATATTCAAATTTAAACTACCATCCAAAGTTCAAGAATAATGATACATGAACTATCGAAGGCTGAGATAAATAATCAACAGAAACTCAATAAATTATAGCACCTAAAATAAAATTCAATAAAAAAAATAAAAAATAAAAAAGGTGTAATTTATTATACAATGGGAAACCCAAATAGGTTACATATATTAACATATAAAATATTACATCTTTCCCCTAAAGTATACTATAGTCATAAGAAAATATATACCTAAAAAAAATGTTATACATAAAATTATTTCAGGAGGGGCGTGGCTTGCACATGCATGAAGATGGCCGCTTAAGCAGTGAGCTCCGCCATCCAGACCGGATGATCAGCGACTGCCGAGCGAATCATTAACCCCATCCTGCCCCAGAGTGCCGTGATCGTACCTGCTCAGCAATGATGTCCCGCAAACGCATCCAAAACAGAGGTTTACAATGCCTGGAATCCTTCTCCTTCTAGCCCCGCCGCCGTGACCAAGATGGCGCCGCCGTACCCCAAGCACATCAAGCCCTGCAGTTCTCAGACCATCCGGGTGTACATCCACAGACACTACAAGCTGGGATGCATTCCTCCCTTCCTCTGGACGCCTCTCCTGCGACCCCGGGGACCCAAAGCCCGGCGAAATCGAGGATGCGGGTGGATATCTCGGACCAGGCCTCAATCACAGTGAGTACAGGCGTACATAATGACTCTGCTGTATCTGCACTACAATCCTCCATAGCACAATTCCCAACCTCAGGCCAACCAGTGCTAGACACAACTATGAAGGATATGCTGCTATCACTACAGTCTTCTCTCATGTCCAACTTTTCATCATTGATTAATACATTCTCATTAGAAATGAAACACATGGATAATAGGGTGCACTGCGTGGAAAACAAAATGGAGGAGTGTACTGATACTGTGAATGAATTAGTGGACACATATAATGATCAGAAAGAGGAATCTCTCTGGATCAAAGCTAAATTAGCTGACCTCGATGACCGCTCCAGATGCAATAACGTCAAGGTACGCGGAATCCCTGAGTCCATCCAACCCGCAGAATTGCACAACTATGCTACCACTATGTTTTCTAGCATGCTCCCAGAACTTTCACCGATCAAGCTTACGATAGATCGCATACACAGACTGCCTAAACCCCACCACCTAGAGGCGGAAGTACCCAGAGATGTGCTTCTACGAGTACATTTTTTTCAAGCGAAAGAACAGATACTTCTGAAAGCTAGGGAACTATCACCACTTCCGGCACCATACTCAGATATACAATTGTATGCCGATCTGTCTCAATATACGCTCCAAATGCGTCGACAACGCAAAACTATTACTAAAGCGATGAACAACCACAAAATTATATACAAATGGCGCCACCCTGCGACCATCTTGGCCACTTACAACGGCATTCCTCACACCATCTCCACCTTGGAAGGGGGCCTAAAACTGCTGAAAGCATGGGGAATACTACCAGATTCTCCCCACAACCAATCTGAGCCTGACGGCACCCCAAACCCATTCTCCTTTGGCCGTAGCAAAGAATACCGCAGGGGCAACCATCGTTGATCCACTTGCTCTGATTGCAACAATATGCGACTACCTTAGTCCGGTCTGGTCGCGTGCTTGACACCAGCTTACTGAACTTTCCCCCATTAGTTGTCAGTTGCTCAAACGAGCTTGTTCACACTGACACAACTGTGTGTTCTGCACCTTAGTTTGTTTATATATTTTTTTTTTCTCTTTTTCTGTATCACAGCTTGATCTGTTTTCTGGACTTTTTTGTTCTCTCCTTTTTATTGTTATTTTTACCCTTTTATTTTTTGGTGGCACAGATCTCAGTGCCTTCACCTGCATCGAGAACCTATAGTTCATTCACACATAAATTTGTTGATCCTCAAATCTAACTTGTTTTATACCTTCATAGAACCAAGGAACCTTTTGCTCCTTTCTAAATATTCAAGACACGGACTTCTCATCCACATCAACTGGTAGATTGAACATTACCTTGTCATTCGTCCACAACTGTGAGTACTCACTTCACTGATATACCACACTTCCGTTCATTATGGGAGTCACTATTCTATCCATCAATGCGAAAGGGTTAAACCACCCAGCAAAATGGACCTCCCTATGGAAAACCGCCCTTGCCCTGAACTGTGACATTCCTTGCGTACAGGAGATGCATTTTGCTATGAAGGCCTCTCCTGTCTGCCAACACAAACAATTCCCCCATGTGTTCCAGTCATCCTTTGTTAAGAAACAATGAGGAGTAATGATTGCAGTCAAGAACACTGTTGTATTCACCCTGCAGAACTGTGTAATTGACCCGGAAGGGCGTTATATTATCTTAATATGCACAATTAATAATATCTCCTACACCCTGGTCTCCATCTATGCCCCGAACATTGGCCAAATGACTTTTCTCAGGAAAACATTATGGGCAGCCCGTAAGATCCAACAAGGTCACTTGCTTATATGTGGGGACTTTAATATGGTCCCGAACTACTCCATTGACTCCACCGCAGGATCGCACAGAAATGCTTCTCCTTTAGATCCGTTTATAAGCTCCAATGACCTGTTTGACGTGTGGAGGTGTTGTCATGCGAGCGAGAGGGATTTCACATTTCTTTCGCCGTGCCACAATACCTACTCACGAATTGACCTATTCCTGTCTGATAGTCAGTTACTGCAAAAAATTTCAAACTCTACCATACTTACCACCACCTGGTCAGATCATGCCCCCATTAGCATTACCATTTCTGATGGCGCTCATCAATCCAATTCCTTTATATGGAGAGTCAATAATTATCTCCTCGATACACCATGTTACTCTACCCTTATTGAGCACCAATTAGAAGAATGTTTTTCAATCAACCGGGCATCCGTGTCTGATCCGCTGGTGGTGTGGAATGCACATAAGGCGGTCATGTGAGGAGTGTTCATCCAAATGGGAGCTAGAGCCAAAAAGAAAAGGACCCAGCGGCTAGATGAACTCACAGCAGATATAGCCACTTCCGAATCACTGAACAAAACCAACCCATCTCCCCTTCTCCAATCCAAAATATTCACTTTACTCCACGAACTAAGAGCCCTTCTCCTTGAAAAATATGCTAAATCCTACAGAATTCTCAAAGCCACATCATACACGACAGGGAACAAGGCAGGAAAGGCAATGTCCCTTCGAGTTAAGGGCCATAGAACCAAAACGAAAATTCTGTACATACTACACCCTCACACAAATGAAAAGCTTCTTAAACCCCTAGACATAGCAAACTCCTTTAGTACCTACTATGAGGACTTATACAACCTAAACCTTACTCTCAGTAATAAATAACTTACCTAACTCCAAATCCCCTGGACCGGATGGTTTCACTGGGGAATATTACAAGCAGTTCAAACATATCTTAGCTCCCACTCTGTGCCAGATATTTACCCTAGCAGCCACCTCAGCTACTTTCCCTACTGAAATGCTTAATGCTCTGATAATAACCCTTCTTAAACCAGGCAAAGACCCCACAACCCCTAAAAACTTCCGACCCATTTCACTGCTCAACCGTGACTTAAAAATTTACGCTAAATTATTGGCAAACAGACTTGAGGACATACCTCCTTCCCTTATATCAATGGACCAATCGGGATTCACTAAAGGACGCCAAGCTTCGGATGCCACTAGAAGGTTAATCAACATCAGACACCATGCAGAAACTCAAAAAATTCCGGCCCTACTATTATCCCTAGATGCCGAGAAGGCCTTTGATAGGGTCCATTGGGGATATATATCGGAGGTCCTACACAAGTTCGGCATTACGGGCACAATACACAATGCCATAATGGCCTTATTCTCCTATCTTCTCCCTTCCACATTTCCAATGGCACAAGACAAGGTTGCCCGCTTTCGCCCATCATATTCAATCTGGTCATAGAACCCCTAGCTGAACAAATTAGGAATAATAAAAATATCATAGTATTACCCCTGGCTGGTTTAGATCATAAAATAAGTATGTTCGCAGATGACGTGATCCTCATGATCACCGAACCTTAAAGGTCTCTTCCTGAGGTCCAGAGGACGCTCGCCTGGTTCAGTGAAGTATCATATTACAAAGTCAATGAGACTAAATCATACGTGCTCAACCTGGGTCTGGATGCGTCCACAGAACAGCAACTCAAACTGAAATACCCATACACTTGGGCAAACGATAGCATAACCTACATGGGCATCCAGTTAACTCCATCAACTAAGGCACTATTTTCATCCAATTACTTACCAATTAGAACCAAACTTCAATCAGACCTCACCAGGCTGGCGTCCTTTGAGTTCTCGTGGATGGGGCGGTTTGCAGCATTCAAAATGTTCCATCTTCCACAAATCCTTATTAGAACCATACCAATTCCTATACCTCTTAGCTACTTCAAATCGTTGCAATCAATCCTGTCCAAATTTATTTGGAAAGGTAAGAAAGCCAGATGCAGTCACCCTCAACTAATCAAAACTCGCCTAGCAGGAGGGACTGGTTATGTTGACTTTCAGGACTACTACATGGCATCTATACTCACACAAGCTAAGGAGTGGTTTCTGACCTCCCCCCCAACCACGATGTGGGGGAGAATAGAGGCCTCTTTGATACCAGGAGGGAGTCTGTCCTCTTGGTTATTTACTTCAGCACTAGGGAAAAAATCCCACATACGCGCCTCTCCGACCATGACGGCGACAAGCAAAGTCTGGTCCAGATTCACAAAAATTTTGGCACTCCACCCCAATCTAGCGACCATTCCTATTCCTATAGAATCCCTAACTTACATAATGGAATCATCTTACTTCACACATTGGAAACACAAGAGCATTGTAAACATCTCAGATCTGATGGATAACAAACATATCAAATCCTTCTCCGAACTTCAAATAAAATACCATCTTTCACATTCTGATTGGTTCCTATTCGCACGCACCCAACACTGTCTTGCCTCACTTACAACATGGTCATGGAAAATACCCCAAACAGCTTGGATCTTCTTCAGATCCCCGGCAAATCACAAGAAAGGAATCTATCTGTTCTATTCCTTATTACAACAAAAATCCACTTTCACTAAATCCACGGCACTACTACGCTGGGAAACTGATCTAGGCCATAACTTCACACAACTACAATGGGAAATGGCATGTAAATCCACATATAAAGTTACATGTTGCTCGATACTATGGGAACTTGCATTTAAATTGACGTACCGCTGGTACTTGACCCCTGATAGATTATCCAAATTCGACACATCACTCCCCGGCACATGCTGGAGAAACTGCGGACAAAAAGGTGATCTAATACATACATTCTGGCACTGCCCCAAACTCAAACGTTATTGGGACTTAGTTTCCCAATTAATCCAGGAGGTCACCCACCTAACAATAGATACTTCACCATCCTTGGCCCTATTATCCCTGGAAATAGAAAAAATCCCCAACTCATCAAGGCATATCATAGTACACATACTGCTAGCGGCTCGCATTAGTATTACCAGGAAGTGGAAAGACCCAGACCCTCCTACGATTTTAGATGTAGTATTGACTACTCATGGGCACTTTACACACAAAACATCTCTAGCACTAAGACAAGGAAGTAAATCGAAGATTACCCAGCTATGGCAATTGTGGAACAAATGGGTTGAATCTCCCAGTCTTACCAAAGCGTTCAATCTTTAACTTTGTTTGGTACAATATATGTAGATGAGTGGGTGCAGAGGACGCCTGGAGGGGGCGGGGGAGGGATGTAACCACAAGGGCACAGCTCTGCTCCCTATAAGGGAGACGCCCTCCCCTACCATGAATAGCATGCATAGATATAGTTACCCTCTACACTTACATCACCTTGGTTCTAGGATTTGATCATTGTAATTCTTGTTTTGCGGCTGCGACCGCAATTGATCGGAGTTCTCAGACAGCACACTGTTGAATATATTATTTTTGTACGCTCTTGTTTTTACATGAATAGACATGATTCATGTGAAGGTACTTTATTATAGTTTTGTTTATGACTTTGTAGCATCTGAAATATGCCAATAAATATCTATTATGGAAAAAAAAAAAAAATTCAGAATATGATCATGATTAGTAATAAGTGTATTCTATTATAAAAATCCATAAATTACCAATTGTGGCACCAAAGATGATACACCTTAACAACAAAAAGTATAAATAAATTTTCCAATATGCCTGCAAAAATAGTACACTGTACATTACATATATACCATATAGAAAATAAACAAATAATTTAACTTGTATCTTCTCCGGACCTTTCATATTCCCTGTAACCTATGCTGGCATTATAATTAACTTATAATATTAGCATAGATTATACCTAAAATAATATGAATAAAAAAAAAATATATGTAGCGATACCTCCAACTAAGGAGGCCGCAGAATTAGATTTGGGCCCTGAGTGCAGCTCCGCCAACCCCCGGCAATAGGCTCTACCCCCTTCTGGCACAGCTAGTACTAACAATCAATGATATGTCCTATGCAATAGAATAACTAAGCAAGGACACAGTAATGAATTGTAATAGGTAAAGTGTTATACTCGTTTTTTTCTCAAGATGGATAAAGGGGTAACAGTAATCACAGTTCAAGATAATCACTCCTAAGGGCAGCGTCCTGCCACTCTAACACACTATATAGTAACACACGCTACAGGTGCGCCATGCGGGCGACCGTTAACTAAGTGCCCTATGGCGCAGTAATCAAACACGCTAGAATCCCCACCAGGCCTGGTTCTAATATTAAGCTTAGTCCTTCTTTCTTCACCGGCAGGTCTGTAATGGTGGTGCACTTTAAACAGAGTATAACTTTGTAATCCAAGGGGTATGAAAATAACTTGTAGGCCACGGCAGTCTATAGGCCTATATACAGTAACAGTATCTTAGCTGGGCTTACGCCCTCTCAACCGCCGGACCACGGATCAAGTCCGGGAAACTTCCACCGGCCGTGTCACACACACTCGATCTCTCCAACGATCGGGCCCCCGATCCGACAAGGCTGTAGCTCACAAAGTCAGATGCCACCTAGGCTCGCAGAGGGGAGGGTGGAAGGCTCTTTGGTGCAGAGCAAGGCCTCAGGCTTCAGGCCCTGCACTCCGACACATCCGCACAGGAGGATCCGTCTGTGAAGTCTCGTGTCCCCCAAAAAGGCCGAGCCCGGCCTCGCCTCCTCCTTTTATAACCCCTCCCATGAGTCTCTGCGGTGGAACATCACAAGAATGGGGTTATGGGTAATGTAGTTTCTTCCCAATATAGGGGAATACCCCGCTACACACTCCCCCCACTTAAACTCTTTGGTCCCCAAAGATAAATTTTAGCAACAACTATATATAATATTGGACAATTCTGAAAACGATGTTGGGATAGGGGATTCCCACCATAACTGAGGGGTTGAATTACCTTGCCCACAGGTCACATTATCATGGGTGGCCTGCCTAACTGTGCCAGAGAGTGAGCTGGGGTTGCCCTCCACCAAATGGACAGTGGAGGGATCCGGAATCTCAGCATTTCTCCTAGCAGTGACCACAGAGTCTTCCGAACTGTTCCCCATCTGGGGGTAGGTCAGCTTCTTAGGAGGTCGAATGACTCTTCAAGCTCTTTGCTCTCCTGGAATCTCTGGCTCTGGCGCCACAGGCTCCTCTTCCTCGGAGCAACTATCATGGGCATCTTCCCAGTAATCTGCTGAAGGACTGAAAGGGATGAACTCTGTAGCCTCTGGGTTCAGCGTTTCATCTGTGGTATCTTGGGTGACTGGAAGATCTATGATAGAAGTTCCTGGAGTTGGGGAAGACCACAGCCAATCAAGCTCTCCTTCTTCATCTCCACTAAGTTGGGAGGCTTCTCCATTTCCAGCTCGGGAGGTCTGTGACCGAGTGTGCGGCCTAGGAGTATCCAAGATAGAGGCCGGTGCAGGGGAGTCTCCCACGGAATGTATTCTAACTGCCTCCGCAAGTGGGAGCAGGTGGTTTCGATGCCATGTCTTCAGTGGGCCTACCTTTCCCTCTGGCTTCACCTTGTAGACAGGTAGGCCCGGCAACTTCCTGCAGATGACATAGGGTTCAGATCTCCATCTGTCTGCAAGTTTGTGCTTTCCGGGGACTCCCAGATTGCGCAACAGTACTCGATCCCCGGGCTGTAGGTCTTGTACCCGGACCTTCAAGTCGTAATTTCTTTTATTCCGAGCTCCCCTTTGATCTGAGGCCGCTTGAGCTTGTTCATATGCTACTTTCAGGCTGTGTCTGAGCCTGTCCACATATCCTTTGTGGGAGGTGACTGAGGAATGGTCCAGTGAGGTGCCAAAAGCCAGGTCCACCGGTAGTCTCGCTTCTCTCCCAAACATGAGTCGATATGGGGAATAGCCTGTAGCATCACTGATGGTGCAGTTGTAAGCATGTACTATGGCTGCTATGTGTTTGCTCCAATGTTGCTTTTTCTCGCTTTCCAGAGTCCCCAACATGTTGAGCAAGGTTTGGTTGAACCTTTCCGGCTGAGCATCTCCCTGAGGATGGTAAGGTGTAGTTCGAGTCTTCTTAATTCCCAAAGAATCCAAGAGCTTCCGGATCAGCTTACTCTCGAAGTCCCTCCCTTGGTCTGAATGGAGTCTCTGTGGCAGCCCATAATGGACAAAATACTTCTCCATAAGTACCTTGGCCACGGTGGAGGCCTTCTGATCTTTGGTGGGGAAAGCCTGGGCATACCGGGTGAAATGGTCGGTTATCACCAGAACATTTCCTAGTCCACTCAGGTCGGGTTCGAGGCAGAGAAAATCAATGCACACCAGGTCCATGGGCCCTTGGCTCTGTAGATGGCCCATTGGGGCAGCTTGATGGGGCAAAGTCTTCCTCTGGATGCATCGCGCACATGAGTGGCAGTACTCCTCTACCTCTGCCCTCATGCAGGGCCAATAGAACCGACTTCTGACAAGTTGAAAGGTCCTTTCAGCCCCTAGGTGGCCATGATTGTCATGCAAGGCCATCAGAACAGTCTCCCGATGTTTCTCTGGGAGGAACATCTGCCACTTATCTTCTGAGTCATCAGAGGGGCCCCTTCGGTAGACCACTCCCTGATGTAACTGCAACCTATCCCACTCCCTCCTCTGCAGGCGAGCTTCTTTTGAAGGTTGACGCATGAGTATGTTTGGATCCTGATTTTTCAAGGCCTCCAGGACCAATCTCCCCATGGGGTCTTCCAATTGGTCACACCTCAATTCCTTCTTGGACAGTCTTGGTAGGTTGTCCTCTTCCAATTGAGCTACTCCACAGTAGTGTTTGGGGACTCCCACCGTGGTAACTCCTATTTCCTCTGCTCTGGAGCCTCCTCGGGCTTGGAATGCAGCTCCTTGACAAAGGGCCCGCACCCCGTCCGGTGCCACTTGGGTCCAATCTTCTATTTCAATGGTCGGGGAATGAGATCTTCTGGACAGAGCGTCTGCGTCTCGATTCCCCACTCCTGGTCTATACTTAAGGCTGAAGTTGAATCCAGACAGTGCGGCCAGCCACCTGTGTCCAGTGGCATCCAGCTTGGCCGTGGTGAACAGGTAGGTAAGGGGGTTGTTGTCGGTCTTCACAGTGAACTCTGCTCCATACAGGTAGTCTTTGAGCTTGTCTACTACCGCCCACTTGAGGGCCAGGAACTCCAGCTTGTGAGTGGGGTAGTTCTTCTCAGAGGGGGTCAGGCTCCTACTCACATAGGCAACAGGCCGCAATTGCCCCTCATGTTCTTGGTAAAGTACTCCTCCCAGACCGTCATGACTAGCATCCACGTGCAGTTCATAGGGTTTGGTTGGGTCTGCGTAGGCCAAGACTGGTGCAGTGGTCAGGCTCCTCTTCAATTCCTGGAAAGCCTCTTCACACTTCTGATTCCACTGATCTCTGATGGACTCTCCTGGTCTCCTGGGCCCCGAGCCATCCTCTTCTCCTTTAGTCTTGAGCAACTCATTCAATGGTCTAGCAATTCGGGCAAATCCCTCCACAAACCTCCTGTAGTAGGAGCAGAAGCCCAAGAAGGATCTGAGTTCTGTTACGGTGGTGGGCTGTGGCCAGGAGGTAACTGCCTCCAATTTCTCAGGGTCTGTGGCCACCCCTTCTTCAGATACTATGTGCCCCAGATAGTTCACAGAAGACTGGTAGAACCGACACTTCTCAGGCGAAAGCTTAAGTCCTTCCTCACTGAGTCTTCTCAACACTTTTTCCAGCCTCTCTTCATGTTCCTCCAAGGTTCTCCCAAAGACAATGACATCGTCCAGGTATACAAGGACTTCGATCAAGTTCATGTCCCCTACTGTCTTCTCCATGAGGCGTTGGAAAGTAGCTGGGGCTCCAGACAGACCTTGGGGCATCCGGTCGAATTCAAAGAACCCCACTGGGGTTATGAAAGCTGTCTTCTCCTTGTCTGCTGGGTGCATCGGAATCTGATAGTACCCACTCTTGAGATCCATAACGCTGAACCATTTGGCTCCAGACAAGCTCTGTAGGGCATCCTCTATCCTCGGAGTGGTGTATTGGTCAGGTATGGTTCTCCTGTTGAGAGTCCTGTAGTCTATACAGAGCCTCAATGATCCATTCTCTTTCGGACCACCACTATGGGAGAGGCATAGGGGCTTCTGGACTCCCGTATCACACCAGTCCTCTTGAGTTCTGCAAGTTGTTCCCTCAGATCCTCCAGATCTGCTAGCGGGACCCGCCTGACCCTCTCTCGGAAGGGCTTATCTTCCTGGAGGCGGATCCGATTAGTGGCACTCCTTGCACACCCCACATCAAACTCATCCTTAGAGAAGATCTTCTCCCATCTATTCAACTGGGCCTTGGCTCTCTCTTTCCAAGCCCTGGACAGATTCGGGTTTTCCATGGTCATCTTCTCCCAAACATCCCCTTCTTCTCCTGTCCTCTTCACTTCTGACAGGGTAACAGGGGCCGCCGGGCTCACCTGGCCTAGCAACATTCTGGCTGGGATTTCCATGGGGTCTTTGGTAGTATTCCTAACACTCACTGGAACTCTATAATGGGCCTTCTTCAGGACCTTCAGCGGAATCACTTCCAGTATCACCTCCAGGCCTGAGGACTCACCCCTTGGGTCTGACTCCAGCATGACAAAGGGACCAGGCTGCTCCCAAGTAAGCTTCACAGTGGCCCTGAGACAGGTTACTTCACCGGGCTGCAACACTACCCCTTCCCTTTCAAGTCTCCACACCTTCCCTATCTCCTCTCCAGGGGTCTCCCGCTCTTGGACCAGCCGTTGGTAGGCTGTCTTCAGCATGGGATGGATCTTGGTAGCTGCTTGTCTTTCTTCTGTCACGAGAGGGGTCAGGAGTCTTCGGACCAGGTCCGTGTTTGTCCCTATTATAAGGGAATTCTTGTTGGCTCCAGGCGGCCTAGGACACACAACTGCCAGGGTGTCAAACACTTCGGCCTTCCCAGCCACGGATGGGTCAAAGGTCATTTGGATGGGAAGATAGCCGTCGTAAGGGAAACTCTGGGTTCCAATTCTCCATATTTCCAGCTCTTCTATCTTCTGGATAGGCAGATGACTCAGGTGCCTGTCGTAGAACTCCCGGTATAGTAGGGTCACTTGTGCCCCGGTATCCAGGAGGCCCCTGGTGTAGACTCCCTCCACTTGAATGGGCACTATAGGGGATGGGCCTACCAGCTTCTCTGGATATGGTCCGGCAGGAGCCGCCTTCTTCAGACCTTTTCCCTTTGGACTCTCTCTTGTCCTATTCCCTTTGGACTTGAACCTTTTTTGAGCCTGGTATGCACTGACTTCCCTCCTTTTAATGGGTGTAGGAACCCGCTGAGGCATACTATTATTTTTCTTGGGTGGGCACCCCCTTTGGGGGGTGCCGTGCCTCTCCTGAGGGGTCTCCCCCCTTCTTCTTGGAGTATAGCTTTGTTGAGGGGTATTGCGTTTCCTCTTTGGTGTTCTATCTCTCTTTTTGTTTTTCTTCGCATTCAGCTTGGAGTTTACTGAAGATGGTGGGCACCCAGTTGACTCCTTCACCGGGGCCCTCTGGAGTTTCCCGCCGGCTTGCGGTTGTCTGGTCTCTTCTTCTTCGGACTAGAACATGTGGCTGCAATGTGGCCAACTCCCCCACAGTTGAAGCAGACTATATCTCCCCATTCTTGTAAAGGTTCGGGTGCTGAGGCAATCGGGAACAATTCCTTCCTTGGACTTTCCTTCTTCTTGGGACACTCTGTGTCTTTTGCTATCAGAGAGGTCAATATCTCTAACACCTTGGACATCTGAGTTTTTAGGGTGTCTATCTCCGCCTCTCTTTCAGGGGTCATTACTGGATTGACCAGCACCTGTGCGGGTACAACATTTGTCTTATCCTTCTGCTGGTCCTGTTGCAGCGCCTCCTCATCTCTGATAATTTTTATTAAATCAGCTTAAGTCAGCAACATTCCTCCTCCCAAGGTTTTCAGGTGCAGCCAGACTGGATCGGAGCGTAGCGCTCCCTTTAAGACTTGCTTCATTCTTTCCGCATCGGCATCTTGGGGCTTCATCCCTTTCTTTAACACAATCTTGCACAGCAGCCTGTTTAGCCTTCTGACATACTCGGAAAGTTTCTCCTCCGGTTTTTGGAAAGTGTGTTCAAACTGGTAGACCGTCTCTGTCACCTTGTCTAATTGACCAAACTCTTCCTGCAGCATAGCTAGACAATCCTGCGCCGTGCACCCTGCATTCCCAAACCGGAAACTTTTCACTGCTTCTTCTGCTGCACCTTTAAGGCTTTCTAACACTCGCTGCCTCTTCTGTGCCTCCGGCACCTCCCATGCCTCCACCGCCTGTAATGCCTGCTCCACCCAGGTATCAAAATCTTCTTCCCCTGCCGGGACAGGGAGCTTCCCTGAGAATATTTTTAGTCTTCGGTAGCTAGTTTCCACATGCACCGTACTTGTCTTCTGACATTTGGCTAGCAAATCCCCTATTGCATTTATCAGTTCTGGTGATATAGCAGTGGCCGGTGCAGGTGCCACCGAGGGTGTCGCCCTGTCTCCTCTTTCAGGTGGAGTTCGGGCTGCAGCCTGTGGCGATCCCGTAGGGGATGGTTCCCTTTCTACAGTTATTGCGTGCGCCAGCCTAAATGTTCTGTTGTCTGGCGTCCGCAGACACTTGTGCTTACAGGCCTCTGGCATCCCATCCCAATATTCCACTAATGCGTATTGATATGAGATGTTTGGGTCTGTCTTCATGTCTATCACCCACGGTGTGTGATCTGGGGACACTGAACTCATCAGTTCCTCTACCGTCTCACTTGACCATTTCTCGCCAGGGAGGCTAATGGCTATCGACTGTTTTGGCTCTGTATTAGCGGCTTTGCACCACTCTTCTACCGCTCTTGGATCCATGGGGTCCATGCCGGCACTTCTGGCGTTCGCTTGCTGCATCAGGATCCCGGACGAGAACCCCCACGTGTAGCGATACCTCC
Organism: Rana muscosa; assembly: GCA_029206835.1. Lineage (NCBI taxonomy): Eukaryota > Metazoa > Chordata > Amphibia > Anura > Ranidae > Rana > Rana muscosa. Next base: position 1,001,476,848 of record CM055116.1, read on the forward strand.
AACTAAGGAGGCCGCAAAATTAGATTTGGGCCCTGAGTGCAGCTCCGCCAACCCCCGGCAATAGGCTCTACCCCCTTCTGGCACAGCTAGTACTAACAATCAATGATATGTCCTGTGCAATAGAATAACTAAGCAAGGACACAGTAATGAATTGTAATAGGTAAAGTGTTTTACTCGTTTTTTTCTCAAGATGGATAAAGGGGTAACAGTAATCACAGTTCAAGATAATCACTCCTAAGGGCAGCGTCCTGCCACTCTAACACACTATAAAGTAACACACGCTACAGGTGCGCCATGCGGGCGACCGTTAACTAAGTGCCCTATGGCGCAGTAATCAAACACGCTAGAATCCCCACCAGGCCTGGTTCTAATATTAAGCTTAGTCCTTCTTTCTTCACCGGCAGGTCTGTAATGGTGGTGCACTTTAAACAGAGTATAACTTTGTAATCCAAGGGGTATGAAAATAACTTGTAGGCCACGGCAGTCTATAGGCCTATATACAGTAACAGTATCTTAGCTGGGCTTACGCCCTCTCACCCGCCGGACCACGGATCCAGTCCGGGAAACTTCCACCGGCCGTGTCACACACACTCGATCTCTCCAACGATCGGGCCCCCGATCCGACAAGGCTGTAGCTCACAAAGTCAGATGCCACCCAGGCTCGCAGAGGGGAGGGTGGAAGGCTCTTTGGTGCAGAGCAAGGCCTCAGGCTTCAGGCCCTGCACTCCGACACATCCGCACAGGAGGATCCGTCTGTGAAGTCTCGTGTCTCCCAAAGAGGCCGAGCCCGGCCTCGCCTCCTCCTTTTATAACCCCTCCCATGAGTCTCTGCGGTGGAACATCACAAGAATGGGGTTATGGGTAATGTAGTTTCTTCCCAATATAGGGGAATACCCCGCTACATATATATATATATATACCGTATATATATATATATATATATATATATACTGTATATATATATATATATATATATATATATATACTGTATCTCACAAAAGTGAGTACACCCCTTGCATGTTTGTAAATATTTTATTATATCTTTCATGTGACAACACTGAAGAAATAACACTTTGCTACAATGTAAAATAGTGAGTGTACAGCTTGTATAACAGTGTAAATTTGCTGTCCCCTCAAAATAACTCAACACACAGCCAATAATGTCTAAACTGCTGGCAACAAATGTGAGTACGCCCCTGAGGCTCACCATGGCACCCCATTCATTTGAGTGGACTGCTGTGCCTGCATTTCATGCAGTAAAAAAGGTTCCTGCACCTTTTTTAACCACTTAAGCCCCGGACCATTTTGCTGGCCAAAGACCAGGCCACTTTCTGCGATTCGGCACTGCGTCACTTTAACTGACAATTTCGCGGTCGTGCGACGTGGCTCCCAAACAAAATTGATGCCCTTTTTTCCCAACAAGTCGAGCTTTCTTTTGGTGGTATTTGATCACCTCTGTGGTTTTTATTTTTTGTGCTATAAACAAAAATAGAGTGACAATTTTAAAAAAAATGCAATATTTTTTACTTTTTGCTATAATAAATATCCCCAAAAAATATACGGTATATAAAAAAAAAAAATTTCCTCAGTTTAGGCCGATACGTATTCTTCTACATATTTTTGGTAAAAAAAAATCGCAATAAGCATATATTGATTGGTTTGCGCAAAAGTTATAGCGTCTACAAAATAGGGGATAGAATTATGGCATTTTTATATATTTTTTTTTTTTACTAGTAATGGCGGCAATCTGCGATTTTTATCGTGACTGCGACTTTATGGTGGACACATTGGACACTTTTGACATATTTTTGGGACCATTGTCATTTTTACAGCGATCAGTTCTGTAAAAATGCACTGATTACTGTGAAAATTACACTGGCAGTGAAGGAGTTAACCACTAGGTGGCGCTGAAGGGGTTAAGTGTGCCCTAGGGAGTGCTTCTAACTGTAGGGGGATAGGCTGTTTGTGACACGACAGTGATCACTGCTTCAGATTACAGGAAGCTGTGGTCACTGTCCTGTCAATAGGAAGACTGGGGAAATGCTTGTTTACATAAGCATTTCCCCCGTCTTCCTCACCGTGATACGATCGCGGGTATGCCCGCGAACATCGAGTCCACGGGACCCGTGGTCGGAGTCACGGAGCTCGCGGCAGGTGCGCGTCCACAATGCCGCTTCTTAAAGGGGATGTATATATATATGTCCTTTTGCCTGTCTGTGCCATGCTGCAGACGTATATCTATGTGTGGCGGTCGGCAAGCAGTTAAAACACAACCAGAGGAAAATCGCATGGTGCTTTCGCACCATGGGATTTCCCACAACTGAAAACACACTGCAGTTTCAGATGCTTTCAGGTATTAATAAGATTGGATGGCAGCCTCATGCATTTGCAAAGAAGCAGCGCAGTTTGGCAGCGGATGGTTGTGGGTGCAGGAACAGGTGTGATTTACCCACTGTCCTTTACCCGTAACCACCCACACAAGTGTGAACCTAGCCTTAATGCCAGATGCCTTGAACTGACTATAACTGAATCCAATGGAATTTTCTGAGCACTCCATATCTGACTTGTTGCAGGAGCTGATACAAGCAGGGTTGCAGAGAAGATTATAGCTTAATGCTTTTCAAATATTTTTGCTCTTGTAAACTTACATTGGAGAGCTATTTTTCTGGTAATTTATGCATAATGAAACTAGCATTGGCTAGCTTTACAAATGGACAAAAATACTAAAATGGTGGTCTGAAATAAATCCAATTATCTTAAATAGTGCTCATTACCTTAACATGTTTATCTGTAAAAAAAACAACAACTATACAATCGATTTGCAAACCTATGTTTAATAGATTTTGTTCATTTATACATCCTAGTAACTTCACAATTAATCATAAGAAACAAATGTCTTTATGCACATTTACAAACCATGGAGAGAAATACTTGAAGTATTATGTTGTTAATATTTATTAGCTGAAATTCATCTGTTATTTATTGCACAGCTAGTGACAATGACCTTTAAGAGAAGCTACAATTTAACTTTTTACAGATACCCTTGAAAGACTGGTGGGATTGCATCAACAGAAATAGTCACAGCTAGAGTCATTAAGACAATTAAATTCAGTCTTGTCAAATTTTTGCAGTTCTTTTTCTTTTGCTAGGAGGATTTCTGAATTCACATTAAGTACCACAAAGTGTGGTCATTATTGCAATTATATGTGTTCTTGTCAGTATTCTTTCACATTGCTGTGAAAATATAAATTTACTTGAAACTGAAATGTCTTTAGGCCTGGTTCACACTTGTCCGACAAACGCTCCGACATTAGGAGCTCATGTCGCATGACGTGTGAAAATCAATGAATCCCTATGAGAGCCGTCTTAACTGGTCCGACACAAGTCGGTCCGACATTAAAAATACTCCCTGTACTACTTCTGTCCGACTTTGATCCTACTTCAGCCCATTGACTATCATTGAAGTCGGATCAAAGTAGGATCCTTGTCCTAACCATCCGACATTTGACATCTGACATGGTGATTACAGCAGCAGTAAAAGGAATTTATCTCACCCTGGGATTGTTTTGATTGGTCAAAGGACAAGTCAGACTAGCACAATGTCGGATCAAAGTACTATCCTGTTCATGAACGTCGGATGGATGTCGGACCAATGTAGGATCAATGTAGGACTGATGTCGCAGAGCAAAGTAGGATGAAAGTCGGATGAATGTCGTGTCGTATCAGTGTGAACCCAGCCTTAATGCTTTGGGCAAATTGTCAACATATCTGAATGTAATTAAGAACAAAATACATCTAATTTGTGCTATTAGCAAAAAGATTTTCTGACTGTAGAATCTGTATGCTATGAAAAAAAAGCACATGAAGCCAGCTGAGATTCCTTTAATAATTAAAACAGAAATAAACATCATATTAATAATTTATCTCTATAGTTTGGTGGCAGGAAAAAAAACTGAAAGAAAGTTCAGTGAAATTACACAAAAGAGCTAAAATCATTTCAACATAGGTTGTGGTTTCTTTATTTTTTAAAACATCAAGGAACAGTTTTCTTCCTTTTTATTAATAAAATATACAATATTTGTAGGTTTTAAACAGACTATTGAAACAAACTATTGCTAGATAGCAATTAACTGTAATATGACAGAAAGTGCCGCTCGTCTAAAAAATATATATTTAGCATATTGTATTTTCTGTGTTTTATTAATGTCATCTTTTTATAATGGTAAGGAAGAAAGCTCAACATAAAACACAGTGCTGTTTATCAAAATCTATAAAAGATGAACAGTAATACAAATAAGTTGGAACACAAGATAATGGAACGCAGAGTTAAGTTAATGCTTAATGAAGAGATAGAGAATCTTTTTTTTAAGATATATAGAAAAGTACCAAAAATAAAAATATTTGAAATATCCATGAAGAAGTAAAATACTTAAAATTCACAGATTTCAGATTGCTCGATTGATTTTTTAATCTAGATTGACAGATATCTGGAGGGAACTCCATCCAAAAAAACTGGATTTTACATACTACTCTAATCTGCACCAGTCCTATTCCCGTATAGACCACATTTGGGTCTCCTCACATCATATTCCATTGGCTCTTTCTTCCTCTATAGTTGACGCTGCTTGGTCGGACCATTCAATGATTCTATTAACAATTAGAAGAGACATTCCCAGTACACAGGTCTCTGGACTCTTATTCAGTCATCTCATAGTAGTTACTGAAATTCAGGAAGCTTTGAAAGATTATTTCCACTTTAATGATGGAGGTGATGTTTCTCCAGAAACTTTATGGGCAGCTCATAAGGTGACTATAAAGCCTCGTACACACGATCGGATATCCTATGGATTCTAATCAGATGGTTTTGTCCATCGGAAATCCGATGAAGCTGACTTCCATCAATCTTGCCTACACACCATCAGTCTAAAAACCGACCGTTCCAAACGCGGTGACGTAAAACACTCCGATGAGCCGAGAAAAATTAAGTTCAATGCTTCTGAGCATGCGTCGACTTGATTCTGAGCATGCGTGGGTTTTTTATCCGATGGACTTGCCCATAGACGATCGGAATTTGCTATCGGTTTTTGATCCATCGGAAAAATTTAAAACATGTTCTATTTTTTAAAACCGATGGAAAAAAGACCGATGGGTCCCATACACGATCGGTTTGTCCGATGAAAAAAGTCCATCGGACTGTTTTCATTGGTAAAACCGATCGTGTGTACAGGGCTTTAGAAGTAAATTAATACAAATAGTGGCTAGAAAGAAGAGGGAGAGAATGGTTGAAATAGAGAGACTGGAGAGAGATTTTACTAACTTGAGCAAACAACATAAAAGAAGTCCCTCCAGTGTCCCTGTTTCCAGGTTAGATGCTGCACAAGTGCCTCTTAATTTGTCTCTCACAGCGAAAGCTGAAAAATCTATTAAATGGTCTGGGGCCAAATTTTACCAGATGAGAGACAGGATGAGACCCATGTTGGCTTGTAAATTATCACCCAGACTCCGTTCACATGTTCTTCCGAAAATTAAACAGGCAGATGGTTCCTTTACTATGAACTCACAACGTATAATGAAGGCATTCTAGGACTTCTATTCTAAGTTATATACGGCAGAAGATCACTCTGTCTCTACTGGGTTAGAGTAATTCTTGGATGACTTACATTTACCGAAATTAACAGATATTCATTGAGCGGAAATGGATGCTCCCATTTCGAGTGAGGAGGTGTCAGATGTTATAAAAGCTTTAAAGGGGGGTACGGCTCCCGGTCCTGATGGTTTCTCTTCACCATACTATAAAACATTTTCAGATATTTTGACTCCTTACTTAACTAGATTTTTTAATTCTATGACTAAAGGTTCTCCGATAGGGGACCAACTTAATATGGCTTATATCTCTGTGATCCCAAAACCAGATAAAGATGCCAGTCAGATTGAAAACTATAGACCAATTTCTTTAATCAATAATGACCTAAAAATATTGACCAAACTATTAGCCAAAAGATTGTCTTCTTTTATAGGACTTTACATTCACAGAGATCAGGTCGGGTTTATACCTGGTAGGCAAGGTCCTGATCAAGTGCAAAGAGCAGTGAATCTTGTATCAATACTGCAATCGAATTGGGAGGGAGGTCATAAACAGGAGGGTATGTTGCTATCGTTGGACCTCCTGAAGGCCTTCGATTCAGTATCATGGCCATATTTATTTGTGGTCCTTAAACGTTGGGGATTTAGACGGAATATGCTGGGAATCTTAGAAGCCCTTTATTCCACACCAAAGGCTAGAATCAGAATGCAAGGAATATTTTCTGACCCAATTCAGATTGGCAGGGGTACACATCAGGGCTGCCCCTCTCTCCCCTGATATTCGCTATTATGATGGAATCTTTGACCATTGCCATTCGTGGTAATCCGAATATCAGGGGGGTTCAGTGTGGTCAGGATACTCACAAATGTGCTTTGTTCACAGATGATCTATTACTTTTTGTAACTTCACCTCGGTCTTCTTTACCAGAGATATGTTCTTTGCTCAACAAATTTTCGACACTATCAGAACTCAGAGTTAATATGTCTAAATCTCAAGCTCTTAATGTGTCCCTCCCAGATTCTATAGTTTCCTACTTACAGGAAACATACGAATTCAGTTGGAGTAGCTCTTCCATTAAGTACTTGGGTATTAATGTTACTTCAAAAATCTAAAATTTGTATCAAGCTAACTACCCTCCTATGTACAAGAAACTAGAAGTTGACCTTAAGGACTGGGAGTCACACAGTATTTCTTGGATTGGCAGAATTAACTCGGTCAAGATGACCCTCTTACCCAGGCTCTTGTATTTGTTTTGTTCACTTCCTATTCTGATCAAAACAGATAATTTTAAATCATTTCAAGGTAAGCTCACAAAATTTATATGGAACAATAAAGATCCACGCCTTTCAAACCGCAGCCTAATCAACCTTCCCAAACAAGGAGGGTTAGGCCTTCTGAATCTTTCATGGTATTATAAAGCAGCACGACTGGTGCAATTGTCCGTAATATATTTCACAACAGAACATCCTGACTGGGTATCGATCGAAAATCGAGCAGCTCCCTCTTCCTTATTGGAACACTTGCTATGGTGCCCTCCCAAAAGTAGACCTCTCATCTTGTCACCATCCCTCTCACAATCTCTTTCCTTATGGGACTCGCTTCGGAAACTTCCCTCTCTGGTCTCTAAAACCCAATTTCTGGCCCCTTTTTTCCGAAACCCTCTTTTTCAACAAGGTATGGACCTTGAAGCCTTTAAATGGTGGCGTGACAGGGGGGGGTGTACCACATTGGCCACTTTATTTACCCAACGGGCCCTTTATCTATTGAATATTTTGTGAACAAGCTAGACCTCCCCTGGACTGAAAAGTCGAAATTTCATCAAATCTCTAATTTTGTCCAATCTATATGGAAAACTGGATCTACATCCCGAGACTTTACAGCATATGAAATTTGGTGTGGGCAGGCCATGTAGCGAAGGGGGGAGGGATCTACAAGTCGCTGGCATCCCATTATGTGAAACTACCACACATGTTAGCCTGGGAGAAAGAACTCCTGACCGATTGGGATATTGAGGATTGGCATGAAAGCTACTCTCGCTCGATATCAGGCTTTTACAACACCTCACTCATAGAGGCCAATATCAAAATTTTTACAAGATGGTGCCTGGTTCCAGCGAGATTGGCTGTAATGTACCCCTCTATTTCACCTCTTTGCTTTAGGGGTTGTCAGGGATTGGGTTCTATGATTCACATATAGTGGGAGTGTCCCAGAATTTGTGGATTCTGGAATAAGGTCTTTCACATTTTACGCAAAGTTACAGGCTGCCCTATACATCAAACGCCAACAATTGCCTTGCTTAACCACTTGCTGACCGCCTACTGTACTTATACGTCGGCAGAATGGCACGTACAGGCACATCCACGTACCTGTACGTCCCCTTTAACTGCATGACGTGGGGGTCGCGCACTCGCGACCTTGCTACCTTCCCCGTGAGTCGGACCGCGGGTCCCACGGACTCGATCACCGCGGGGATCCCCGCGATCGTCTCACGGAGGTATAGAGCAGGGAGATGCTTGTGTAAACAAGCATGTCCCTGCTCTGCCTAGTGACAATGACATGGATCTCGACTCCGTGTACTCGGAGTGGAGATCAGTGTCATGTGACACAGAGCCCATACCCCCTACAGTTAGAAACACAATACAGGGAACACTTAACCCATACAGCGCCACCTAGTGATTAACCCCTTCACTGCCACTGTAATTTTTACAGTAATCAGTGCATTTTTATAGCACTGATTGCTGTAAAGATGACAATGGTCCCAAAAATGTGTCAAAAGTGTCCGATGTGTCCGCCATAATGTTGTAGTCAGAAAAAAACACTCATCGCCGCCATTACTAGTAAAAAAAAAACTAATTAATAAAAATGCCATAAAACTATCCCCTATTTTGTAAACGCTATAACTTTTGCGCAAACCAATCAATCAATAAACGGCGATTGCGATTTTTTTTTACCAAAAATATGTAGAAGAATACGTATCGGCCTAAACTGAGGAAAAATAATGTTTTTTTTAATATATTTTTTGGGGATATTTATTATAGCAAAAAGTAAAAAATATAGAATATTTTTGTTTGTAGCGCAAAAAATAAAACCCGCAGAGGTGATCAAATACCACCAAAAGAAAGCTCTATTTATGGGAAAAAAAGGACGTAATGTTTTTGGGAGCCACATCGCACGGCCTCGCAATTGTCAATTAAAGCGACACAGTGCCGAATCGCAAAAAGGGGCCTGGTCTTAAACCAGCCAAAATGGTCCGGGGCTTAAGTGGTTAATGGATTTTTACCTCATATTCTGAAAGTCACCCGTAAATAGATTTTGTTTATTTTGACGGGAGCAAGGCTAACTATTGCCAAGAGGCGCCATCGGTATCTCTCTTGTCCATGAAAAGAAAAGTTTCTTGGATAATGGAACAGGAAAAACTGGTTAGTTTCTTATTGGATAAGACCTCGAATTTTGAAGCTATATGGGAACCTTGGGCTCGATTTGTGGGAATTTCTCTGGTACCTAATGTAGACATCAACACCAATCGCTGATCTTTAGGAAGTATATTTGGCTGGTAGGCATTCTATACTCTTTCTTTTTCTCTCCTATCTATGTGTTTTTTTTTCTCTCTCTCTTCCCTTTCTCTCTTTTTATATTTTTCTCTCTTTATGAAATTGTATTTTCATAGTATACGTATAGTTTTATTTCAATATATATTATATAGGATTTTCAGGTTCGGATTCTAACTATTTGTTCCAGGCTTAGGCTGTTGGATTTAGCTTTAACAGACTGAGAACAGATCCTTGTTCTCTTGCTAAGTATAAGTATTTGTCTTTATATAGACATTTGAAGACTTTCAATAATATCTTCTCATTTGTTTCCACTGACGAATGTTGGTGGAGACCGGAAGGCTGGGAAGGGGACACTTACATCTCCCTGGTCACAGTGCGTTCCCTTTAAGGGGTGTCCAGGGGGGGGGGGAGTGGGGGTCCTTCATATATTCTTATTTTACTTGGGATTAGATATTCTTTATGTAAGTTAATATGACATTTATTTATAGGATTATATACTTGACTAGGTTGAAATCATATATTTATACTTTATTTTTATACATTGACAGTTATAGTTTCTTACGGCGATAATTTGTCTAAGAATCTATGGTAATATTATCTGAAATTTCTGTGAAGTCAATTGTAACACTTTTTAATGTATACGATACTGTAATGACTTTTTATTGATGAAAATAAAAACTTAAATGACAAAAAAAGAAATTCACAGATTTACCTGCCCCTGAAATCCCTATCTTGCCTTTTTCCTCAACATGTATAAAATATAGAAAAGACACACCTGTTATTAGGACCTTTGCTTAAATCGAACCTACTTGTCTACTCTAGATGCGTCCCTAACAGGCCCTCTAAACTCTATATGCCACAGTTTGGCCTTTGAATCAGGTATGACAGCAAAATGTATTAAATCAATATGGCCTTACAAGGATGTTTTAGCTTTATACTTCTTTTGAAGTGGAAAACTCCTCACCCATGAAGCAATAAATTATCTTGTCGCACGGCATGTGCTCCAGACATGGACCTACCTTCAAATAAAGCAACGGCATGTAATTTATATGATACTTTATTGAGAGCTCTTCCTACATTTTCCTCTGCATCATGCCAAGCCTGGGAGAGGGGTCAAAATTATGGGAAACTATTTGAACTAATATACACAGAGGCTCTTTGAACATTCCAGAAAATGGATATAAAATCTATATCCATTGGTATAGAACTTCTTCATTGCTACTCATTCTCCCCCCCAATTTCCAATGTGAGTTGGAAGTGTGGAGAAGAGGAAAGAACGATGTTACACATATGGTGGGCGTGCTCCAAGCTTCAACCCTTCTGGAGGAAGGTAAATGACAATATAGCTGCTGTAACAAGTTATGTGCTGGACTACTATACAGTAGAACAAATGACCCCCTGTTCTGTTCACGGCAGAACTTTTGCAAAAGTTCGGAACCAAATAACGAACCCTATTAAAGTCTATGGGACCTGAACTGAAAAATCAAAGTGGCTATTTTGAAGGCTTATAATATGCAAATAATTGGGAATACAATGCTTATGGGGTTTAGGTACTGCCCGGGGGGACTTTTATCAATGAAAAAAGGTTTTAAACAACATCATTTTTAAATGGAAATAGTAGAGAAATTGGTACTAGACTTTATAGACACTGAGGTACACAATATTATAAATACTAAAACACCCGGTGCCACCCGGTGCACACACATAAAGAGTGATACACAAAACGTGCAACGAGTGTACACACAGTCCTCTGAAATTGAAGGACCTTGCTCTGATCAACCGGGGCATTAGGCTTCAGATGGGGACTGGGGTACTTACACTTGGCCCATCTAACCGAAACCAAACAGACCCTATTCTTTGAAGGGTCTGCCAAAACAGACTCACCCAAGTACTAGGTGGGGTACCCCCAAAGGGAGACCCCATGAGAGAGGGAGAACTAAGCCAAAAGGCCATTTCCACCCCCTCCCAAGACTTTCAGGGCAGGCCCGAGGACCTACACCCTACCAGTCACACATGCAAAACCGTGTACAAACAAAAAAAGACAAAAAAGATGACAAATAAAGGGCAATAAATAAAATAAAGTGGGGGGAAAGGAAGGGGAGAGAGGAAGTGAAAGTGCCATTGTGTAAAACAATGGTCGGCCCCTCAGACAGAAAAAAAAAGCACCAGAGGCAGGTGTGAAACAAGTGTGCGAAGTGCAGTGACCATGGCGCCATAATTCAAAGTGACCTTCACTCTCGCCGTGTACACACGATCGAGTTTCACGGCGGTGAAAACACCGCCGTGAAACCCGACGAGAAAAACGAGGACCGGCTTGGTCCCCTACACACGGCCGGTTTTCATGACAGGTTTTCTCTTGGTCGAGAAAACCGGCCGTGTGTAGGCTCCCTAGCAGTGTTTCCCTATGGGAAAACTGCAGCGGAAAAAAATGCTGCGATTGGCGATGAGAAAAATTAGAGCATGTTCTAATTTTTCTCGTCGTGATTCTTGTCGTTTTTCTCGTCGGGAAAAATACCGGAAAGCCTACACACAGCCGTTTTTCTCGTTCAAGAGGAAAATGTAATTTTTCCAGACGAGAAAAGTGATCGTGTGTACGCGGCATTACAGTGAAGTTACGGCACCCCTGGACTGCCACCCCAGGGGCACATGCACCACGGTCTTCCTTCGGGCCCGGCCCCTCGGCCGGACCAGTGCAACCTACGTCCCTGCCAGATAGTGAGCCGTTCTAGGTTTTCTCGGGAAGAGCCGCAGTTGCCAAACCCAGCCTCCACCGATACTACCCCTCCAGGCCCACATCATTCCAGTGGATTTGCATGGCAGCACCCCGACCTGCCCAAAAGTCAGGGTGACAGCTCCTCCACTGGACGCTGACAGGAACAGAGACCACACCAATCCTAGCCAAAAGGTCAGGATGACCCAGCCTTCGGCCAGACCAGTGCAGCACCCATACTCACCAGGAGCACCATTTCGGCTTGCTCGGACTCGACTGAGTACTAGCCACCAATTCCAAGGAGCAATCAGGTTTGGCTTGGTCCCCTACACACGGCCGGTTTTCATGACAGGTTTTCTCTTGGTCGAGAAAACCGGGCATGTGTAGGCTCCCTAGGAGTGTTTCCCTATGGGAAAACTGCAGCAGAAAAAAATGCCGCGATTCGCGACGAGAAAAATTAGAGCATGGTCTAATTTTTCTCGTCGTGATTCTTGTCGTTTTTCTCGTCGGGAAAAATGCTGGAAAGCCTACACACAGACGTTTTTCTCGTCCAAGAGAAAAATTTAATTTTTCCCGACGAGAAAAGTGATCGTGTGTACGCGGCATTTCTGTGAAGTTATGGCACCCCTGGACTGCCACCCCAGGGGCACATGCACCACGGTCTTCCTTCGGGCCCGGCCCCTCGGCCGGACCAGTGCAACCTACGTCCCTACCAGATAGTGAGCCGTTCTAGGTTTTCTCGGGAAGAGCCGCAGTTGCCAAACCCAGCCTCCACCAATACTACCCCTCCAGGCCCGCATCATTCCAGTGGATTTGCATGGCAGCACCCCGACCTGCCCAAAAGTCAGGGTGACAGCTCCTCCACTGGACACTGACAGGAACAGAGACCACACCAATCCTAGCCAAAAGGTCAGGATGACCCAGCCTTCGGCCAGACCAGTGCAGCACCCATCCTCACCAGGAGCACCATTTCGGCCCGCTCGGACTCGACTGAGTACTAGCCACCAATTCCAAGGAGCAATCAGGTTCGGTCCCTGCCCATACGAGGCGTCTAGGTACCATCACACCAGAGGATTTGCATAGCCCTGCCTGAATAGGAGCAGCACAGCACCTCCTCTGGCAACTGATAAGAACATATTTTTTTTCTTCTTTTTTTTTCTCTTCAGATTCCAGCGTACAATACTCTTCCATCAAGAACCAACCATAGATTCTTTCTAGTACTATGCTTATATCATCATTCAGGTGAAAATTCCATAACTTTCAATATTTTTAAAACAGAAAACCAAGCAATAAAATTTATACACAATCACATATTAAAATTACAATCCCTCAAACCCTCCCACCCTACCCAACAACATACAACTTAGCCAAACATAAGTTCATGCAATCCTAACTTGATACCATCCGCTTTCCTCTTACTTCCCAGCACCTAACATCCCAAAACACCTCTCTTAACACAGCCATGAAAATCCATACTCTTCTCTGCTTGTCCTTATCACCCTCTTCCAACCCGAAGAACCAGACAATAAAGTCCACATCTTTAACACCAAGGACCACATCCAAAAAGGGAACCAACCTTCTTCTCACCCTTCTAACAAAGGCACACTCAGCTAAAGCATGTTTCACTGATTCCAATTCGGCACATCCTTCCCTAGGGCACATCTCCACTCTACACAGATCTCTTGCTTTCAGGAAGACTCTGGTCAGCAAACATCTCTGAAAAGTCATCCAAGCGATTTCCTTCTGCCGGTTGGTGATACCACTGATTGAAAAATTCTTACAGCATACTTCGGTCATTCTAGAGCCAAGTCCTCGGATATTCACCACGTTTTCATCTCACCTTATTAATCCAGCCTTTCCAACTGCTCCTGCCCCCATTTCTCTTAATCTATGCTCTCTATAGAACTGTTCCAGCCGAGCATAAAAAAGGGGGAACCAAAGCCACTGGCCTTGAAAGATCTCTTGCACACCACCCCCATTTCATCAGGGACCAGCCTGCCAAGTAATGCATTAGACAAGCCACCATCCCTCCATCAGAACAGACTTGTAATGTCCCAGCCAGTAATGCACACCAAGATAACTAGATATATCCGGGAAGCCATATCCACCCAAGCAGGGCTTCCTCACCACCACCGCCTGGGCAACTCTCTCCATCTTGGCGCCCCAAAAAAACAGAAAGAGAGCTCTTGTCACCCTCTGTACCATCCTAACTCCTGGTGGGAAGATCAAACTGAAATACAGTAGCAAAGGCAGTACAACAGCTTTGATGACCAAGACCTTCCCCCTCAAGGTCAGTCGTCTGGTCTTCCAAAAATCCAACTTCAGGGTGATTTTTCCCATAACATTCTCCATATTAGCCTGGTTTGACAAATCTCTTTCAAAATGAGTACCCAGGACTGTAATTGAGTCAGCGACCTTCGCCTTGGTGTTCTCAATCCTACAAGTGCCACTCATAACGCACACCTGACTCTTGTGCCAATTTACATTTAGGCCTGATACACTACTAAAAAGACTTAGCTTTAACTCTACTCGTCTTATGTCAGCTTCAGATGTACAAGTAAAGGTAGCGTTATCCATGTAGCATACAGACTTTACATACCCTCCGCTACTACCTGGCACAAACATGCCTCTGATCCTTTTGTCCCGCTGTGCATGCCTTAGTAAAGGATTGATCGCACGAATAAACAGGATAGGCGAGAGGGGACATCCCTGAACGAACCGGAAAAAAACTGACAAATTTCTGTTGACCAGTACCTGGCTTACCACCGCAGCATGCAAGCCTTTTAACACACTCAAAAAAGGCCCTGGCAAACCCATCTTTCCCAACACTTTAAACAAAAAGGCGTAAGACACTTTATTGTACGCTTTCTCCAGATCGATCCCTAGAAAGGCCAGCGGTAAGTTATTAATTTGGGCATAAAAGGCCAGATCTCGTAACAAAACTAGATTATCCATGATCCTTCAGCCTGGAACAGCGCAAGCTTGCCACTCACCCACCAATTTATAAACTACTTGATTCAACCTATTTGCCAGTATTTTTGCCACAAACTTATAGTCAACATTGAGCAATGTAATTGGTCTCCAGTTTCTAATGTCTCTCCTATCCCGTTTTTTTAAATTAAAGTAATAGCACCTTCCTTCATTGTATCAGACACAACCCCATGCTCCATACAACATGTCACCAGTTCAACCAGGTGATCCTTAAACAGGGACCAGGACTTTACATATAACTCTACAGACAGTCCATCCCTTCCCAGGGTTTTGTTTTTAGGCATTTTCTTAAGGGCATACTCCACCTCCTCCACCACAGGATCCATCAAGCACCCGCATCCTCTTTCCCAAGACATCCTTCCACCACATCACAATACTCTGCCACTTCCTCCTCCGATGACACATGCTTTTCACTATACAAGTCTTTATAGGACGCCACCTCTTCCACCATTCTATCTCATCCAATCTCCACTTCCCCTGCTGAAAACAAACTCATTACTTTTTTTGCACTCAGGATCTTTTTAAAAAAAAAACTTGAACATCGCTCGCCCTCCTCCATATCCTGTATTTTCGCTTTAAAAATTATCCCTTTACCTTTTTCTTTTAACAACTGGGTCCTAGCCACTGTCACTTCCTCCAGCTCTTCATCAACTTCTAAACCCATTCCTCTACACTGATAAAGGAACTGAATCCTCTGTATTAGCAAGTTCTCCATCTCCCTCCTTTCCCTTGCCTTTTGCACACTTATCCTTTTGAAAAAGCCGGCCACCTGCACCTTCATCCAATCCCACCATACCAATATGTTAGCATACTCCCTCTTTCTCACCACCAGTGTATCAAAAAAAGCTTCACATTTTTTACACATCTCCTCATCATCCAACACTGTGCAATTTAGTTTCCAGAGACCAGCACCAAACCTCACCTGCACTTTCATATCCCCCTTACACAGTATAAAAACTTGGTCAGAAAAAAGAACAGTGCAGAACTCTATAGGGCTCAAAAATTCAGATAACAAAAAAAAATCTATGTGTGAAGAAACCATTCCCCTATCAGCAAAGTACGTGTGGGAGGGGACACTTCCCTCCATCACCAAAGCAGCATCTTTCAGCTGGAAATCCGCAATCAAATCATTCAGAGCTCTAGAGGTAACATCTATCACTGCATGACCTAACACAATTTAAATCTCTGACCACAACAGTAGTTATTCTACCAGGTAAATACATCCTGAGGGTCTCTAAGAATTCTTTACATTCCCCCTTATCAGCTGGGGCGTAACAATTAATAATTCAAATCTTTTCTCCCACAAAATCCAAGACCACTGACAGACTACCATCTACCAGGGATCAATATTTCATAAGACAACATTTGGATGTTGTTATTTTTTTTTTTGTTAAAACTTTGATTATTCAAGTCAGTCACAGATAAACAAACATGGTATGGCATATGTCCAACAGTGACCAGTATTTTCATACAACAATGACAAAGGAAGGAAAAACGTGTGTAACATCTAAGATTGTGGCAGTTTGAAGGTTAGGCATAGATGTAGAGTTCCGGGGACAGGAACCCCAGTCCTCCAGCCATGCCCGGCGAAGGCTTCAGCTACCGACAGTACAGTGGGCAACCAGGCCCCCCGACTGTCTATTGGATCCGTCACCTAGGCCGTACGGGGTCCCCCACTGGGGAAAAAGGTAATCCGGGGCCAGTCCACGAGCGCCCCCGCCCGGGCCCCGCACCGGAAGAGGGGGGCAATCAAGGCCTCCTGCTAACCTCCCCCGGCACTGCGCCCGACCACAGGCCACACCCAGATCCCCCCGGAGTCCCCAGCGGGGGGCACAGCCCCGACTGCATCCGCTATGAGATGGATATGCTGACCACAACCTTCGCTCCCACATATTATCAAAACCAACATAAGTTGCCTGTTATCAGGTCTGTAACGTCTGAACCTTCTGGTGGCAACAGTTATTTAGAAAAGTAGTAGAGACAAGACAAGAAGAGGGGGGCAGAGAGAGATTATAGAAAGGAGGGGTAGAAGAGATGGGAGGGGGGAGACAGGATCTAACCTTGAGTATAGAAGGATCTCACTCGGCCCGCTCCGGATAGCCCACCGCCAGGTGGCCTCCTCTGCCTGTTAGAGGTGGACGGACAATGCACGTAGCCTATGCTTCCATTCAGGTGTAGGTGCTCGCGAGTGTCACCCAGGCCGGTCTCGGAGGACTAATGTTGGGTCTACCAACTGCAGCAGGGACACATCCAGGCTCGAAGGCACATGGGCAAAGACAGAAAAATGATCCGTCCAAGGCAACCATATAGCAGTATGTTTGCAACTCACTCCTCTGCTTCTCAAATCTCATTAACCTTGCATGTCCACTCTTCTCTGCTCGGAACACGTGCCGTCTTCCAGTGTATAGGAATAAGCCGTTTGGCAGCATTTAATAAGTGGGGCAGTGCGCTCTTTTTGTAGCGGCTAATTGGCATGGGAGGGACATGCAAGAGGAAATGGACCGGGGAGAGGGGGACATCCAACCCAAGGATTTCTCTGACCTGGTCCCTAATATCTCACCAGTGGGTCTCTATCTGGGGGCATTCCCACCACAGGTGCAACAGGGTACCCCTGCCCCCGCACCCCCGCCAGCACACGTCAGAGACGGCTGGGTATATCCGTGCTAGGTCTGCGGGGACCCTATACCAGCGTGCCAATAATTTATAATTGGTCTCCTGCATTTTAGAATCTGCGGAGCTGGAGTGAGTAAGCTGGTATAGGTGTGTTAGTTGAGACCCAGTGAATTCCTTCCCTAGGTCTCTTTCCCAGGCACGTATACATATAGGCTTGGGGGTCGAGGCAGAGGACCCTAGCAGCAAGTAAAGCTCTGAAATCATGTGTGGGATCGACTCCTCCGCTACGAACAGACCCTCAAAGGGCATATAAATATACAAAAAGGTGTAGCGCTGCATGAGCAAAACTGTGTATGGCTATACGGTGAAAAAAATATAAGAAGAAGTATCAAAAACTTGAGTGAATACTACAAATAAACAATTTAAAGTTCATGTGTGTCAGTGAAAATATATGAAATCTTCTCCTCTATTTAAAGAGGATAAGAGTTCTACAGAGTGCAGAATCTGATGAAAATCATAGGCAAAATGCTCCAACACTTAGTAAAGATCCCGCCACCAAGGTGAAGAATGAAGGCTTACCAGACAGCCTGCGACCACTCTTCTCAGGGGGGTCAAAACAGGCTCAGTAGAGTGATGTTTTACTCCACGGAAGGCAGGATGATTCTGCAGGAACGCTTCATCCACAATGGGAGAGTCTCCAGAGACGTTGATTGAACACCTAGCCAGAACTGGGAGTAGACACACTCTTGGCAGATCAGAGTGGATGTTCCTCAGTAAGTAGGATAAGATCCAAAAGAGAAAGAAAAACTTTCCATAGTGTAGCGTTCATCCATAAAAAAGGGGTTTATTTTCACAAAGTATGCGATACAGAACCTCAAAGTAACAAGTCCTGAGATATTAAAATGCTGGTTAAAAAACTCCTTGCAAGGAATAAAAAGCTCCGTATTCTGTCAATCAAACGACCGTTCGCGCGTGCGCAATGCGTGCACGTGTCGCCCTTTTTACGTCGTTTCGTCAAATCTGACGTCATCAGGGGCACGCCCACGCAAGCGTGCATACGCTATTTATAGCCAAAGGGCCCACAAAGGGTTCTCTCATTGGTTAGGCCTCAGATTGACAGACGGAGCAGATAGAGTGGACCTGTGCATTGAATTCTCAATGCAGAGGTCTATACATAGATAACAATCACATCCTGACACCCGGTGGAACCTCCGGATATTGCACCTATTTGAATCTATTCCACACAACGCCATCTTGTGGGTCATGATGTAACTGTTTACAAAAAGAGGGATTTGTAAAGTCCCAATTATAACAGATTAATATACATTACACATACCGTATTTATCGGCGTATGACACGCACTTTTTTCCCCTGAAAATCAGGGGAAAATCGTGGGTGCGTGTTATACGCCGATACTGTCATCCCTGAGCTGTCTCCGCTGACTGTGAGCGGAGCGAGATACACATAGCCGAATGTACTCGGCTATACTCGGCTTTTCTCGGCTCCGCTCACAGTCACGCCCAGTCCCGCCATTGGACCTGTGTTATGTCCATCATAGGGCGGGACTCGGCGTGACTGTGAGCGGAGCCGAGAAAAGCCGAGTATAGCCGAGTACACTCGGCTATGTGTATCTCGGCGGCGGCTCCGCCCAGTCCCTGCGTCCCCTGCGTCCCCTGTGTCCCCGGCGTTCGCACAGTCTCGGCGCCAATTTTAAAATGATGCACGGCGACACTGGGGGCAAGGCTGCACGGCGACACTGGGGGCAAGGCTGCACGGCGACACTGGGGGCAAGGCTGCACGGCGACTCTGGGGCAAGGCTGAAATGGACTCTGGGGCAAGGCTGCAATGGACACTGACAAGGCTGCACTGTGACAAGGCTGCAATGGACACTGACAAGGCTGCACTGTGACAAGGCTGCAATGGACACTGACAAGGCTGCACTGTGACAAGGCTGCAATGGACACTGACAAGGCTGCAATGGACACTGACAAGGCTGCATTTAAATGTAAGTTATTTTTCCTTAAACTTCCCTGCTAAAAGTTTTGTTCCCTAAAATTTCCTCCTAAACTTGGGGTGCGTGTTATACGCCGGTGCGTGTTATACGCCGATAAATACGGTATATATATATATATATATATATATATATATATATATATATATATAAAATCAATAAAAAACTCTTTATTACATATACTAATTGTTCAAAATTCAGAAATGTTATCCATAAACTAAAGCCCAGATCGAAAATACACAAAAGGTAAGAAAGTGAAAAATGGATAAAGATTATTGGAAGGGACATCAAAATAATAAATCACCCATTATTAATGAAGCAATTTATGTCCCATTCCACATTAAGGCCTCCCAGTGTGTGACAGCCTAATTTATGTATCCAGCTGGTTTCAGATCTGGATATGCTTCTTCTACCATTTCCACCTCTCCAATGGGGCACATATTTTTCCAGACCAATAAAGATAGTACCTTTTGGGTTTCTATTGTGTACAAGATCATAATGTTTTGACACATTATGTTTGTCAAAACCATTTTTTATGTTGGTAATGTGCTCCCCCAATCTTATACTGAGTTTCCTAATAGTCCATCCAACATATTCCAACCCGCATGGGCACCACAAGAGGTACACCTCGCATTTAGTAGTGCAGGTTATAAGGGACCTAATAGGATATGTCACTCCTGTTCCAGATGAAGTGAAATCAGTAATTCTTCTACCCGTGAGAGCATTGACCCTACAAACTTTACATCTCCTACAGGGATAGAATCCCTTCAGATCCCCCAAAAAAGTCGGACGAGTTGGGGATCAGGTACGTTTGGTGCTATTGAATGTCTAAGGTTGGAAGCACCCCTGAAGAGCACTCTTGGGCTGTTGGACAACAGAGGCCCCAACACTCGGTCATTCTTTAACACCGACCAATGTTTTTTAATGATTCTTTTAATGGCCCAGTGTTGACTTGAATATGTGGTCAGAAAGTCTAGGCCAAAATCCTCCCTGTTTTCCACCTCTGGGGGTCTGTCACACAGAAGAGTCTGTCTATCTCTGAGACCAACCTCAGCAATGATAGAATCCAGTTTAGCAATATCATAACCTTTGACTATGAATCTAGATCTAAGGATTTGTGCCTCCTTATGATATTGCTCCAAATCGGTACAGTTGCGCTTTAAGCGCAAAAACTGACCCTTTGGAACCGCCGACAGCCAGGAACTATAATGACAAGAGTCCAGTGGTATATAACCGTTCCTGTCCGTCGGTTTAAAAAAGGTGGACGTGACAATCCTATTGTCCTCTATTGAAATATTGAGATCCAGAAAATGAATCTGAATGGGACTAATCTCATAACTAAGAATAATTCCCCTGTCATTACTATTTAAGAAAAACAGATAGGAATTGACTGATTCAGTGTCACCATCCCAGACAAAAAGGATGTCATCAATAAATCTTTTCCAAAAAAATAAGATTAGGTGACCTATCACAAAGTACCACGTCCTCTTCCCACTTTGCCATAAAGAGGTTGGCCATACTGGGGGCAAACTTGGCCCCCATGGCCACACCCCTAATCTGGAGATAGTGAGTACCACTATGCCAGAAATGATTATGCTTCATCGCGAAGTCCAGCAGTTCCATCACGAAGTTGCACTGCGTGACAGAAATGCCGGAGTCGCGATAAAGAAAATGCCGCACTGCCTAGATTATGAGAAATAGCTGTATAGAGGGATGCGACATCTGCCGTAATGAGCAAGTAGGAGGCCTTCCACTCAATCTCACTAAGCAGGTTAATCACGTGCTTGGTGTCCTTGAGAAAGGACGAGGTGCCCATCACCAGTGGTTGCAAGTAATAATCGATATACTTGCCAATACGTGAAGTAATAGAGTCTATACCACTGATGATGGGCCTACCCGGAGGATTAATCAAAGTTTTGTGGATTTTAGGCAATATGTACATCACCAGCAATCTAGGCGCCAAGGGCACCAAATGTTCCCTTTCTTTTGGGTTTAAAATACCCATATCATGTCCCTTATCAACTAGAGCTCTCAACTCCTTCTTATATTGTATAGTGGGATCCATGGGTAAACTTGAGTATGTCAGAGGGTCCATCACTATCCTGGACATCTCCTCAAAGTAGGAGTCCTTGTCCAGAACAACAATGGCACCCCCTTTATCAGCTGGTCGCACGACCACATCCCTCCTATTACATAGGGACTCCATACCCAATTTGAGATCATGTTGGATTCGTACCGGTTTTACATTTGGATTATTTAAATCCCCTAACACCCGATCTCGAAATACAGTCAAGTTTGGTGCCTGGTGAATAGGGGGATTGAAGAGGGATGCGTTTGACATCCCTGAATGCAAAACAACAGAGGCCTCCCTAACTGGTTGCCTAGTGGAGTTGCTCATGATGTATCGTTTAATATTTAACTTTCTGGTATATTTTTGTATATCTATGAAAGTTTGGAACTTGTTGAGGTTCCGTGGAGGGGCAAACTTTAGCCCTTTATTCAAAGTAATTAATTCCTCCTTGGATAGTTCCTTTGTGCTGAGATTGATAATCCCAGCACAGTCTAGTATTTCCTTCTCTTTGGAGTGAAGTTTCCTCCCCCCTCTGCACCCTCTCTTGCGTCCCCATTTCTTTTGTTCCTGTTCCTGCCGGCCTGCCGAAAATCCCAACCTGAGCGACCCTCCGGTTGTTGACTTTGGTAGGAACAGGAAGCCCCTTGGTTAACACCCAAGCCAGATACCCCCTCATCGCTAGTGAGTGGAGCAAATCTGTTCCTAGTGCTTAAAGCATTACGGCTTCCATTATCAGCACGAGGGGATTGGTGGTTTCCATAGTTCTGTTGATTGGGATATGCATCCCGGTGATGCCAAGGTGGAGGGGAATGATGATTGGGATAAGGGAAAGGGTTCCTTCTACTACCCCTACCTCTTCCTTGTTGGTAATATTGTTGTGGATTATTTCTCCCTCTCCGTGGATCCGGGGAGGGACGAGGCATCTGAGAAACACTAGAAAATGCACCTTGTTCGTTTCTTAGTATACCACTCCTTTGAACAACACCAATTGGTTGAGAGCCAGTTGCCCTGTCCCCCACTGGTGGGTCAGGAGGTGGTATAACCTGCCATCTAAAAACTATATTCTCCCTATAGTCTTTTACGTCTCTGTTATACTTTTTCTTTTTCTTAGATTTTTGTTCAGATTCTTCTCTAATTAATACTGCTTTAAGAGCCTCAGATCTATGCAAATAATCCTGTTCTGCTTTAAAAGGGATTAATTTATTTTTAATGATGTTGATCTCGCAGTCCAAAGTTGCCAACTTGCGCTTCTTTTTTGCTATAAGAAACTGCAAAAAGTTGACACCTGCCTCATTGAAGTATTCGAACCACTCGGCCAACTCATTATCATCTTTCTGGGGATTTACATCCCACCTGAGGCTCCTAGGGACCATGTCTGCCTTCACATACTCCTCTAAATAAGCAACATCCCACCTAGTATGAACCTCAGTGATGGTGAGATTCTTTAATCTAAGAAAACAACCTGCTAGATCATCTCTGGAATCATCATTACCATCAAAAACACCTGCAGTGTTTATAACCACCTGTGATCTATAATCAAAAATATCCATGACGGATACACCAGCTGCAAATTAAATATATAAAAAAACAAAATATGGTTATAAAAGAAAAATTTGCGCTAGGTGCAAATTATTAAAGTGCAATAAATGAATAAATCCCTAAAGGAAAACCTGCTGCTAAACACCAAAAAAAACCTTGATATAAGGTACAACGAATATAAATATACAAAAAGGTGTAGCGCTGGATGAGCAAAACTGTGTATGGCTATAAAGTGAAAAAAATATAAGAAAAAGTATCAAAAACATGAGTGAATACTACAAATAAACAATTTAAAGTTCATGTGTGTCAGTGAAAATATATGAAATCTTCTCCTCTATTTAAAGATGATAAGAGTTCTACAGAGTGCAGAATCTGATGAAAATCATAGGCAAAATGCTCCAACACTTAGTAAAGATCCCGCCACCATGCACTTATACAGCTTCCTGCCCAAGCCAATTTTGAGCTTTCAGCGCTGTCACAATTTGAATGACAATTGCGCGGTCATGCTACACTGTACCCAAACAAATTTTTTATCATTTTGTTCCCATAAATAGAGCTTTCTTTCGGTGGTATTTGATCGCCTCTGCGATTTTTATTTTTTGCACAACAAATAAAAAAAGAGCGAAAATTTTGAAAAAAACAAAGTTTTTCTTTGTTTCTGTTAATTTTTTTTGTAAATAGGTACCTTTTCTACTTCAATGACGGGCACTGAAAAGGCGGCACTGATGGGCACTGATAAGGCGACACTGATGGGCACCGATGAGGTGGCACCAATGAGGTGGCACTGATGGGCACTGATGATGGGCACTGATAGGCGGCACTGATGGGCACTGATATGTGGCACTGGTATGCGGCACTGATTGGCACTCATAGGCGGCACTGATTGGCACTCATAGGCGGCACTGATTGACACTCATAGGCGGCACTGATTGGCACTTATAGGCGGCACTGATGGGCACTTATAGGCGGCACTGATAGGTGGCACGGATGGGCACTGATAGGTGGGCACTTATGGGCACTGATAGGTGGCGCTGATGGACACTAGTATGTGGCACTGATGGACACTGATGCCCAGCAATGCCAGCCACCACACATTGAGGTGGTGCCATCATAGTGCCAGTCAGTGCCCATTTGTGGGCACTGATTGGCATTTTTTATTTTTTTTTTATTTTACTACATGTGGATGGCCATGGGGGCCATCCACATGCTTGGGGCTTCCCTGTGGTCCTGGGGGGCTTCCCTGGTGGTCCAGTGTGGGTATCCAAGGGGGGGCTGCGCTGATAAACAATCAGCATGAACCCCCCTGTCAGGAGAGCCGCCGATCGGCTCTCCTCTACTCGCGTCTGTCAGACGCGAGTGAGGAAGAGCCGATCAACAGCTCTTCCTGTTTACATTGTGATCAGCCGTGATTGGACACGGCTGATCACGTGGTAAAAAGCCTCCGCCGGAGGCTTTTTACCGAGATCAGTGTAGCGGTGGGTCAGACTGACCCACCGCTCCACCGATCGCCGCGATGCGCGCCCCCCCGGGCGCGCAGCGGCTGTTATCCCGCAGGATGTCATATGACGTCCAGTGTGGATAACAGAACCATTTCCCGGACGTCAATCTGATATTGACGGGGTGGGAAGTGGTTAAAGATGATAAGAGTTCTACAGAGTGCAGGTATCCGATGAAACTCATAGGCAAAATGCTCCAACACTTAGTAAAGATCCCACCACCAAGGTGAAGAATGAAGGCTTACCAGACAGCCTGTGACCACCCTTCTCAGGGGGGTCAAAACAGGCTCAGTAGAGTGATGTTTTACTCCATGGAAGGCAGGATGATTCTGCAGGAACGCTTCATCCACAATGGGAGAGTCTCCAGAGACGTTGATTGAACACCTGGCCAGAACTGGGAGTAGACACACTCTTGGCAGATCAGAGTGGATGTTCCTCAGTACCGTTTGCGCGTGCGCAATGCGTGCACGTGTCGCCCATTGCGCACGCGCGAACGGTCGTTTGATTGACAGAATACGGAGCTTTTTATTCCTTGCAAGGAGTTTTTTAACCAGCATTTTAATATCTCAGGACTTGTTACTTTGAGGTTCTGTATCGCATACTTTGTGAAAATAAACCCCTTTTTTATGGATGAACGCTACACTATGGAAAGTTTTTCTTTCTCTTTTGGATTTTATCCTACTTACTGAGGAACATCCACTCTGATCTGCCAAGAGTGTGTCTACTTCCAGTTCTGGCCAGGTGTTCAATCAACGTCTCTGGAGACTCTCCCATTGTGGATGAAGCGTTCCTGCAGAATCATCCTGCCTTCCATGGAGTAAAACATCACTTAACTAAGCCTGTTTTGACCCCCCTGAGAAGGGTGGTCGCAGGCTGTCTGGTAAGCCTTCATTCTTCACCTTGGTGGCGGGATCTTTACTAAGTGTTGGAGCATTTTGCCTATGATTTTCATCGGATACCTGCACTCTGTAGAACTCTTATCATCTTTAAATAGAGGAGAAGATTTCATATATTTTTCACTGACACACATGAACTTTAAATTGTTTATTTGCAGTATTCACTCATGTTTTTGATACTTCTTCTTATATTTTTTTCACTGTACAGCCATACACAGTTTTGCTCATCCAGCGCTACACCTTTTTGTATATTTATATTCGTTATATCAAGGTTTTTTTGGTGTTTAGCAGCACTTTAATAATTTGCACCTGGCGCAAATTTTTCTTTTATAACCAGACCCTCAAAGGGCGTTAGCAATGAAATGTCTCTAATGGAGCTACCATGTACCGCAAAAAAGTGGTGTAACTGTCTATATTTCCAGAAATTTAACTGCGGTCTCCCCGGCCTGACCTCCAGAGATTCAAAGGGCATGAGTTTACCGGCTTTCATCAGTTTACTGTCAAGGTCACCTGTGGCCAGGTGACAGGTGCACACCGTAGGGGGACAGGAGTGCACCGCAAGGTAGTGAACCCTATGGCTGACTGCTGCGGATAGGAAACTGGGTGGTTGTGGAAAGCGGGACCAGAGGAGCACAACCGGGATCCTAACGGAAGCTAGAGCCAAGATTCCCCAGGGTGCGGAGTCTAAGACCCAGCAGGTCTTCTCCAGGGCCTCTAGTGGTGAGGATGTTATGCTGCAGGCTGGGACCAGGTCGCGGCCCCTGGAGTTTCCTAGCTCATGCCCCGTAGGATAAGGGGAAAAGAGGGGAAGCAGCAGCACAAGATATGAGAGAACCGAATAACAAGCTGAAGGTCAGGGGCCACAAGCAGACAAGGATAACGAAAGAACGAGCCGAAGGTCAAGGGTCACGAGCAGACAGGGATAGTCGGGAACAAGCCAATAACGTAACAGAGAGACAGACGTAGCACACGGCAGGCAGGAACCCAAACACACAATGCCTAACAAACACGTTGATCAGCAAAGCAGGCTTGCAGTGCACAGGTTAATATAGTGTTTTGTGATAGGGCCTGGGGTGGAGTCAGGCTGGGAGGAGATTATAAAGGAAGCCAGGTGAAAGGGTTCTGGCCTCTAAGATGAACACATGGGAAGGAAGGTAAGCTGACAGACAAACACTACTGCATATCCATGACAGTACCCTCCCTCTTATGGGCCCTCCCCCGCCTGGGCCCAGGCTTAAAGGGAAATCTCAGATAAAACCTCCTCAATAGATGAGGTGCAACGACATCAGATGCAGCGATCCAAGACGCCTCCTCAGGACCAAAACCTCTCCAATGCACAAGGTACTGAAGAATACCTCTGCAGAGCCGAGAATCCAGAACTTGTCTAACCTCGTACTTTAGATTATCCTCAGAGACCAGAACCGAGGTAGGGAGATGACAAGAAGATCTATTGAGGACCAAAGGCTCTCTAGGAATAAGCAAGGGCATGAGAGGATCAACAGAAATCTGAGGAGGGTCCCCTAGACCCTTAAAGATGAACTGGTCATCTAGCACAGGACTAGGGACGAGCTTCGAGTTCGAGTCGAACTCATGTTCGACTCGAACATTGCCTGTTCGCCCGTTCGCCGAACAGCGAACAAATTGGGGTGTTTGCGGCAAATTCGAAAAATCTATGGGAGAAATCTAAAGTGCTAATGATAAAGGCTTATATGCAAGTTATTGTCCTAAAAAGTGTTTGGGGACCGGGGTCCTGCCCCAGGGGACATGTATCAATGCAAAAAGAAGTTTTAAAAACGGCCGTTTTTTCGGGAGCAGTGATTTTAATAATGCTTAAAATGAAAAAATAAAAGTGAAATATTCCTTTAAATTTCGTACCTGGGGGGTGTGTATGATATGCATGTAAAGTGGCGCATGTTTCCCGTGCTTAGAACTGTCCCTGCAAAAAATTTAATTTTTGAAAGAAAAAAATGCATTTAAAACTGACTCGCGGCTATTAATGAATTGTCGGCTCCCGGCAATACATACAAAAGTCATTGATAAAAAAAATAAAAAAAAAGCGTGGGGGTTCCCCAGAATTCAATTACCAGGCCCTTCAGGTCTGGAATGGATATTAAGGGGAACCCCGCCGCCAATTAAAAAAAAATTGACGTGGGGTTCCCCCAAATATCCATTCCAGGCCCTTCAGATCTGGCATGGATTTTAAGGGGAACTCCACCCCAAATTTAAAAAAAAAATGGCGTGGAGTCCCCCTAAAAATCCATACCAGACCCCTTATCCGAGCACGCAACCTGGCCGGCCGCAGGGGAAGAGGGGGGGACGAGAGAGCGCCCCCCCCTCCCTCCTGAACCGTACCAAGCCACATGCCCTCAACATGGGGAGGATGTCCCCATGTTGATGGGGACAAGGGCCTCATCCCCACAACCCTTGCCCGGTGGTTGTGGGGGTCTGCGGGCGGGGGGCTTATCGGAATCTGGAAGACCCCTTTAACAAAGGGGACCCCCAGATCCCGGCCCCCCCTATGTGAATTGGTAAGGGGTACATTGTACCCCTACCATTTCACGAAGAAAGCGTAATTTTTTTTTTAAAAAAAACACACAAACACCTTGAAAAAGTCATTTATTTAAAAAAAAAAAAAAAAAACATTCCAGCGGTGAAATCCAGTGTCCCGCGGCGATCCCGATGTCCAGCGCTGTCCTTCATTGGTTGTGCCTGAGCGGACCTGATGGGGAACTCCCTCTCAGTATTTTAAATGTATAGACCCGCCCCTTCTAATGTTCCCAATCAGGTCCGCTCAGCGGACCAGATGCGGAACATGAGAAGGGGCGGGTCTATACATGTATTACCAAAGTGAGAGCAGTTCCCCATCAGGTCCGCCCCCTCAGTATGTCGGACCCGCCTACGTCATTGGCCTGAGCGGGGAACTTCCTTCACTATGTAATTTAAATTTACATAGTGAAGGAAGTTCCCCTCTCACTTTGGTAATACATGTATAGACCCGCCCCTTCTCATGTTCCGCATCTGGTCCGCTGAGCGGACCTGATGGGGAAATTTAGAAGGGGCGGGTCTATACATTTAAAATACTGAGAGGGAGTTCCCCATCAGGTCCGCTCAGGCACAACCAATGAAGGACAGCGCTGGACATCGGGATCGCCGCGGGACACTGGATTTCACCGCTGGAATGTTTTTTTTTTTTTTTTTAAATAAATGACTTTTTCAAGGTGTTTGTGTGTTTTTTTTAAAAAAAAATTACGCTTTCTTCGTGAAATGGTAGGGGTACAATGTACCCCTTACCAATTCACATAGGGGGGCCGGGATCTGGGGGTCCCCTTTGTTAAAAGGGTCTTCCAGATTCCGATAAGCCCCCCGCCCGCAGACCCCCACAACCACCGGGCAAGGGTTGTGGGGATGAGGCCCTTGTCCCCATCAACATGGGGACATCCTCCCCATGTTGAGGGCATGTGGCCTGGTACGGTTCAGGAGGGAGGGGGGGCGCTCTCTCGTCCCCCCCTTTTCCCCTGCGGCCGGCCAGGTTGCGTGCTCGGATAAGGGGTCTGGTATGGATTTTTAGGGGGACTCCACGCCATTTTTTTAAAAAATTTGGGGTGGAGTTCCCCTTAAAATCCATGCCAGATCTGAAGGGCCTGGAATGGATATTTGGGGGAACCCCACGTCAATTTTTTTTTAAATTTGCGGCGGGGTTCCCCTTAATATCCATTCCAGACCTGAAGGGCCTGGTAATTGAATTCTGGGGGACCCCCACGCTTTTTTTTTTTTTTTATCAATGACTTTTGTATGTATTGCCGGGAGCCGACAATTCATTAATAGCCGCGAGTCAGTTTTAAATGCATTTTTTTCTTTCAAAAATGACATTTTTTGCAGGGACAGTTCTAAGCATGGGAAACATGCGCCACTTCACATGCATATCATACACACCCCCCAGGTACGAAATTTAAAGGAATATTTCACTTTTATTTTTTCATTTTAAGCATTATTAAAATCACTGCTCCCGAAAAAACGGCCGTTTTTAAAACTTCTTTTTGCATTGATGCATGTCCCCTGGGGCAGGACCCGGGTCCCCAAACATTTTTTAGGACAATAACTTGCATATTAGCCTTTATAATTAGCACTTTAGATTTCGAACGTTCGAGTCCATTGTATTTAATAGGGTTCTAAAGTTTACACGAACATTTTGTCTGTTCGCAGGTTCTGGTGCGAACCGAACAGGGGGGTGTTCGGCTCATCCCTGCACAGGACCATCAAACTGGGCAGATGTCAGTGGAACCCTGAAGTCAGGTTGGTTAGAGGGTGACATGTCACAGGAGTCAAGCTGAATTGCTGAAAGACAAGCAGAATGTCCTGAACAAGAAAAAGTAGGCGGCTCACTGGGCATGGGCTGGACTGGCATAACTAGTACAGAGGCTGAGTGAATAGAGTCAGGTGTAGCGACTACCTGAATCGCATCGCAAGACGTAGCGACTGCAGGACTTGTAGACAAGCTAGCCTGGCTGTGCGTCCAAGGGCGATTAGGAACAGAGAAATGTAAATGGTTATGCGACCTGGAATGAATGACCGGCTCAGGTTCACAGGGGGAAACCTTGGGTAGGCAGGACGAGGAACAGGAGGAACCCCAAGCCAGGATCTGTCCAGTAGTCCAGTCCACATGAGGAGAATGGAGCTGTAACCATGGGAGACCCAAAATTATAGGCGTTGAGGCCTTGGGTAAGATAAGGAAGGATATCCACTCCTGGTGGAGTGTCCCTACCGACATCTTAACAGGGAGGGTCTGGAAGCGGATAGATCCCCCTGGGAGAACAGTACCATCAATCGCCAAGACCACCAATGGCGTGGTGAGGGGCAAAAGAGTAAGTCTCATGGACGACGCGATTTCCCAGTCCATGAAATTACCAGCGGCTCCGGAATCCAGATATGCTGAGACCGAATGAGAAGAAGCACCAACATGAAGGAACACAGAAAGCAGAAGACGAGAAGGGGAAGGTGATATTTCTGGGTCCAATACTCCACTTTCCAGATGAAGTGGACCCAAACGTTTTTCTGGACAAAGAGAGCAAGTGTCACGAAAATGACCTTTGCCCCCACAGTAGAGACACAGGCCTAGAGTTCTGCGCCTAGCACGTTCCTCTGGGGATAGCCTGGTCCTGCCCAGCTGCATGGGTTCCTCAGCTGGCAGGAGATGCTCCACGGGTCGAGGAGAGGGGAGCTCAGGCTGACTAAGGACCAAGGAGTGCTGGCGCCGCTTTTCTAGGGTCCTTTCCTGAAAGCGAATATCGATCTGGTTACACAAGGAGATAACTCCGTCCAGATCAGTGGGGATGGTTCTTCCTGCTAATTCATCCTTCACTCTATCAGACAGGCCATGCAAAAAGGTTGCGACTAAGGCCTCATTGTTCCAGCTCAACTCAGCCGACAGTATGCGGAAATTAAGGGCGTACTGTCCCACTGAAGCAGACTCTTGGCGGAGACGTAGAAGGGCGCTGGCCGCTGAAGAGACACGAGCCGGTTCTTCAAAGATATTCCGAAAAAGTTTCAAGAAGCCAGACAGGCTAGAAACCACTGGATCATTCAGTTCCCACAGAGGGGCTGCCCAGGCTAAAGCTTCACCGCAGAGGAGGGAAATGATATAGGCTACCTTTGCCCTATCAGACAGAAAGTTTTGAGGCTGAAGCTCAAAATGAATCGTGCATTGGCTAAGGAACCCCCTGCAAGCCTTGGAGTCCCCAGAGAAACGGAACGGAGCTGGCAGTGTTAGTGAGTGTGTGGCTGCAACTGGTGCGATAGGTACCACCGCTGGTTGTACTTGAGGTTGCGGATTCGGGGTTCCCAAGGAGGCCTGAAGCTGCTCGAATCGAGAAGCTAGATCCTGGAGGAATCGCATCACCTGAGTCTGATTCGATTCCTGGGTTTCAAGTCTGTGGACTATGCCCCGCAATGGATCATCCGCGGGGATCGGAATGTCAGCCGGGTCCATGGCTGATCAAACTGTCAAGGTCACCTGTGGCCAGGTGACAGATGCACACCGTAGGGGGACAGGAGTGCACCGCAAGGTAGTGAACCCTATGGCTGACTGCTGCGGATAGGAAACTGGGTGGTTGTGGAAAGCGGGACCAGAGGAGCACAACCGGGATCCTAACGGAAGCTAGAGCCAAGATTCCCCAGGACGCGGAGTCTAAGACCCAGCAGGTCTTCTCCAGGGCCTCTAGTGGTGAGGATGTTATGCTGCAGGCTGGGACCAGGTCGCGGCCCCTGGAGTTTCCTAGCTCACGCCCCATAGGATAAGGGGAAAAGAGGGGAAGCAGCAGCACAAGATATGAGAGAACCGAATAACAAGCTGAAGGTCAGGGGCCACAAGCAGACAAGGATAACGAAAGAACGAGCCGAAGGTAAAGGGTCACGAGCAGACAGGGATAGTCGGGGACAAGCCAATAACGTAACAGAGAGACAGACGTAGCACACGGCAGGCAGGAACCTAAACACACAATGCCTAACAAACACGTTGATCAGCAAAGCAGGCTTGCAGTGCACAGGTTAATATAGTGTTCTGTGATAGGGCCTGGGGTGGAGTCAGGCTGGGAGGAGATTATAAAGGAAGCCAGGTGAAAGGGTTCTGGCCTCTAAGATGAACACATGGGAAGGAAGGTAAGCTGACAGACAAACACTACTGCATATCCATGACATTTACTACAACTGGCATTCTTGTCCTCCACCCAGGGTCCAAAAAAGCTTGTATGTTCCCCTAGGGGGAACCAGAGGAACCCACCCAGCGGCGCCAGAGGAGAGACAGGGGGGGCCAAGTTCAGTGCTCGGTTGGTTTGATCCCACGTTCTGAGCGTATGCTACGTCAGAGGGGTTGTCGAGTCCGACAACCCCCTGTGTTCCCTCGAGAACCACGGGGCCTATGCCAGGTTCCTCCCTGCCATATATTTCTCCATAGTCACACATAATTTGGACCGGTCATTGAAACGCCAATTGAGAATTCTCTGGAGGGCAATGGCCTGGTAGTACCTTCGTAAATCAGGGACCCCCAGTCCCCCGAAGTGCTTATGGCGCTGCAGGACCTTCATAGCTATGCGCGGCTTCCGTGTGTTCCAAATGAAAGCAGTGAGCATGTGGGACAATTGCGCAAAGAAGGCCTTGGGTAGAGAGATAGGGAGCATTTGCATATAGAACAGGATCCTAGGGAGGACGTTCATTTTTATTAGGTTCACCCTTCCCAGCCACGTGAAGGCAGTTTTTGTCCTGAGGCGCAAGTCTTGTCGGACTGCAGTGAGTAATCTGTGGTAATTCGCTGCATATAGCGTATCAAAGCTATCAGTCAATTGAATGCCTAAGTATCGTAAGGAGGTCGTGGTCCACGTAAAAGGGAATGCGTCTTTCAAGCTGTCCGTCATTGATGGGGATAGTAGTATGGGTAGAATCTCGGATTTATTGTGGTTAATCTTAAAGTTGTAAAGCGTCCCAAAGTATTGAAGTTCTCGCATCAGGACCGGCAATGAGATCAGGGCGTTCGACAAGTGGAACAACACGTCGTCTGCGTAAGCCGAAAGTTTATGTTCCACTGTACCCACTGTCAGGCCTTTGATGTTGGCGTTCGCTCTTACTCTGCGCAATAGCGGTTCAAGTGCCAGTGCGAAGAGGAGAGGCGAGAGGGGGCACCCCTGTCTCGTGCCGTTCCTGTTCGGGAACACAGTTGAGAAAATCTTGTTGACTTTAACCTGTGCACTAGGTTCTGAATAGAGGGCGAGTATCCATGCTAACATGTTTGAGCCTAACCCCAACGAATACAGGACCTCCCACAGGAAGGACCAGTCAATGCAGTCAAACGCCTTCTCGGCATCAGTGGAAAGTATCAGGTAGGGGAGGGGGTCTTCTCTATTCTTAGCCCAATGTATGAGCTGGATTGCACGTATGGAATTGTCTCGAGCCTCTCATCCCGTAATGAAACCCGTTTGGTCTGGGGATGTTGTTATTTTTAATCAAGATCCCCACCCCCTCCGCTCTTCGGAAGCAAGGTGCCCACACAGCCACACCTTTCTCCCAATCAGTAATACCCGTGGGTCCGTCCAATCCACACTCTTGCACGCAAATAACATCAGCCTTAATTGTCCCCAAATAATCAACAATTGCAGCATTCCTCCATCCTGACTTCATTCCCCTCACATTCAAAGAACCAACGGTTACAGCCATCATAAGAAAAATATGAACAAAAGCAGCCATAATGATTTTTTCAAGATTTGCTCTCTCTTTCAAGCTGCACATTCTCTTGCTTCTGTCTTCTCCTAGGGGCAGGAGAGCTGGCGGCCTTTATCATATGAAGCCCAGAAATATTAATTTCCAGAGGACACTCCTCCCCACTTTCCATGCCCACCCCATCCCCTCTTGCCCAGAGGGTTGCAAAATAATCTCAACAGGGAATATTTCACGCTGGGCACACTCAAGGCTCTCATCACTTTCCTCATCTATCATGTCCCTTCTCTTCACTAGTAGATATTTCACCCAGTGATGCTATCAAAGGAATTAGGCTCTGATTGACCAGCATATCAACCGCCAAGTCCACTTCGTTCCCTTCCTGAGGGGAACCTTGAGATAGTCCAGACACGTTCCAGTTTCCATTTCCTCCTCTTCACAGGGGGGGGGGTCATAAACCACATCAGGATCTTCCTCACGACCTATGTTCATGCCCTCAACAGCCTCTCCTTCTGGGACATCAGGGCCAGGACTAGCAGCGTTAACTACAATCACAGCCTCTGCACCAGCCACGCACCCGTCACTTGTTCCTACTGTATCCTTGGGCACAGCTTCATCGGCCTGAGGGCCAGGAGGCACACCGCCCGGAAACCACACCACAGGCGTCACCACGGCACTGCTCCCCTGTCCACTACTTGGTGGCCTCTGCTCCTCCCCCTGCCTTTTCCCACTGGAAGCCGCCCCTGCGAATGTCTTCTTCCACTTCTGATATTCTCCACATTGTCTGGCTAAATGTCCTGCTTTATGGCAAATGTCACAAGTTCTACTGGCCCCACACTCACTCGCCTTATGACCGGGTTGCTTAAAAAAGCGACATCTCTGCGCCATTTCGTATTCTGAGCTGGTATGCCCGTACATAAAGCATTTACGACAGTATCTGGGTGGTCCTTGTTAATACAAGAAACCTCTATCCCCTCCGATTGTAAAGGTAGAAGGTGGATGTCTCGCACCCCCTACACATTCCTTATCCAATTTAAAACGGGCAAAAAAACTGTATTATTCTGTTCATATTTTAAACCTATTAAGTACTTTCTCACCCCCCTTTAACACATCACAATACCCTGACAAAAAAGCTCTCACCAAAGCAGGATCCGCGAAGGGGTTGTACATGTGAACGATTACCATTTTTTCATCTTGCATAAACATTGGCACTACCTCGAGACACTTCATGATTTCAGCTTCTTTCTTTTCTTTCGTCCTCTCAAAAGCATTATAGCAGACCTCGGTAGACAAGAAGGTGACATCATTAATGCCTTGCAATGGAATGTCTTGCAAACAAAATTTCTGACTTACCCTAACGTTGCAGACATCCAACAACATGTCCACCACGACAGCCTTCAACGACACTTTCTCCTTAGAATCTGGCTTGACCAGAAAGCGCAGTGAATCTTGGAGACCCCGATTCGCCATGATGGGCACCAATCCGTGCCGGCCAACTCCGAAATCCTTGGGTACCCCCAAAAGGGGGCCCCGGGAAGCTCCCCTCCACCGACCAGCTGTGCCCTGTGGGGCTATGACCCATAATCGCCCTCTCGTAAACATCCAGCAGCGTCCTACCCAATAACAGCAGGGGATGCACCAACTAAGGAAAACACCCCCAGGCTGAATAGGACTGGTGCCTTCTGTAAACCCTTCAACCATGACACTTGATCGCAGCCAAAAGGCCGAGAAGTGATACAGCACACGACCCATGCACCAAGGAGTATACTCCTGAATGATCATGCCGATGTCCTTGTTGGAGCAACAGTTAATATTCTATCAGGCTTGGTGTGAGTTGATCATAGTGCGCAGTAGCTTGGCTCTTTTTGGATTAATTTTGGTGCAGAAAAATTGGGCTTTGGGTGTTGGTGGTGCCTTCACACCGTAACCCTATTGAGGTTCTCTTGATGAAAGCAAGAATTGGCCTTGCTGTCAAAGATTGCAATGATATGCACCTGTCAAACAGGTGTGGAAAATTGGTCTTTGGGTGTCGGTGGTGCCTTCATACCATTACCATGTAGAGGTACTCTTGGTAAAAGCAAGAACTGGCCTTGTTGTCAAAAATTTTAATTTGATGCACTGCTCAAACAGTTGTGTAAAAATTGGTCTTTGGGTGTTGGTGGTGCCTTCACACAGTAACCCTATTGAGGTTCTCTTGATGAAAGCAAGAATTGGCCTTGCTGTCAAAGATTGCAATGATATGCACCTGTCAAACAGGTGTGGAAAAATTGGTCTTTGGGTGTCGGTGGTGCCTTCATACCATAACCATGTAGAGGTACTCTTGGTAAAAGCAATAATTGGCCTTGCTGAAATTGTCATAATATGCCCTTGTCAAACAGGTGTGGGAAAATTGTTTCTTGGATGTCAATTGTGCCCATGAAACTTACACCAAAAAAATTCTTCCAGATAAAATCAACACCCACAAAGCTAGGCAACCTAGATAGTCTTTCAGAGATTCAAGATCCAGAAAGCACTTTATCAGCGACATTGGCATCAGGGGCTTAATAGCTGCTGTTAATCCAGAACTGATTAATTTTGATGAATGTCAGCCGGTCTACGGAGTCTGTGGACAGAAGCGCTCTCTTATCTGTCACAAACCTCCGGCAGCACTGAATGCCTGTTCTGAAAGCCTGCTGGATGCAGGGAAGCCCAGCAGCTCTAATGTATACTGGGCAAGTTTTGGCCAGTGGTCTATTCTCATAACCCAGTAACCCAGTTATCATGTTATTATTTTTTACCAATAAAATGATTTTTATACAATGGTAACTGATCCTTTGGCCCCACCTGCCCACCTTTTCATGTATTTAATAGGGATGGAGACCTGTGTCTCATTCAAAGTCCCAAACCCTCTTCTTTAACTCATAATAGGGATGGAGGTGTAGTGTGGGGCCATCAGGAAGTCCATCAATATAGACGTTGATCTATAGGGCATTTGCCCCGTGTCACCTACCCCCCCTATTGTGGATATATTATCATACAATATGTTCCTTTTATGTTTTTTTTTACTAATCATCATTGATATTTACTTTTTTTGCCATTAGTGGTGCAGTTTTTTTGTGTATCCTGGTGGGTCTGGGGCTGATTGGCTGTCCTTTCTGTCAATTATCCAGGAGCTGCGAGGCACATCAGGGCCCCTCCCCTCCCCCTACGTCCGCTTTGGCGGATGCGGGCGATCAATCAGGTTTGTCCTCTGTGCATCAGCGTCACATCCCCACGCCATGCACGTGATGTCCGCAGGACGACCTGGCGTTGTGTTTTCTACCTGGGCAAACCTGTGGATGGATGCGTCTCCAACTGCACTGGATGAGGCGTCCTTTCTGTTTGTGTTTGCACCGTGTGACGCTGGGTGGAGCCTGGGAGGGTGGCTGGGCACATATAAGGTCACATTCTGTGTTAGCCTGTCTCCTGGCAGCACGTTTTGGCCATAGGGCAACACACTGGGCTGATATATATTACTCCATAAGTTTAAGGGGTATTCCCATTCAATTCATGGTTCATGTTTTTTGATCTTTTCACTTTTTCACTTACACCTTACTGCAGTCTGTTTTATTTTTTCACCATGGATATGGTTTCTTTTTTCTTTCTTTTTTCTTTCTTTTTTCTTGACCTAATGCCGCGTACACACGACCGTTTTTCACGGCGTGAAAAATTACATTTTTTAAATTGGTCATTAAAAACGATCGTGTGTAGGCTCCAGAGCATTTCTAACGACGTGAAAAATGGGCTAAAAAAATTTAGATGTTAGATCACCTTATACCTATAATGATACATACATACACCGCCCCCCACTCTGATTTTCCCAGAGCGCTTGCAGGCCCCAAGCGAAGAGGAGAATCAGACGAGGCACTCGAGGTGGGAGGCGGGCCAGGAAAAAGAAGGAAAGTCTAAATTTCAATATGAGTGGTATTTTTAATTTAAGTAAGGCAACATTTTCAGATGCCGAATTGCGCACTTTGGATAAGGGTCTGAAATATGTACCTTCCAAGACCTTGAATAAATTCAATACTTTTGTGGACGTACACAAGTACGTTCGCAAACTTAATATACAGAGGCATTTTATTGCCAATCCATCTCAACCTAGGAATGCAAATGTACTAATTGTGTCATTCATACTGGCCTTTCGAACCCTTCTTTATTTAATCCCCCCAATGTTTCTGCACCATCTATCAAAGTGTTTAGAGATATGGTCCTTAAGGATCTGGAAGCACTACCTAAGGCCAAAACTTATGACCACCCAGATATCAAAATAGGTTTAAAAACCTTATGTGAGCGCAAAGATATTATAATCCGCCCCGCAGATAAGGGGGGTGGCTTAGTGATTTTGGATAAAAACGATTATCACACCGAAATGTGTAGAATTTTGGATGATACCAGCACCTATATGCCCTTAATTAAGGATCCTACTAAGGTATTGAAGAAAGACCTGATTGGTTTGATCGATAGAGGGTTTCAACTGGGGGTATTGGACAAAAAGGAGAAGGATTTTCTGGTGCCTGTGGCACCTAGAATTCCTATTATGTACTATCTCCCGAAAGTCCATAAAAGTATCACGCACCCTCCTGGCAGACCTATAGTAAGCGGGATCGATTCTGTGATGTCCCGTATCAGACGGTACATAGATTTTCATCTCCAACCATTGGTTCGATCCAACCCATCCTTTCTAAAGGATACGGGAGCTACTATACGTCTGCTAGAGAACGTTGACTTCAGTGATGATTGTATTCTTGTCACCGCTGACGTGGCGTCCTTATATACATGTATACCGCATAAATTGGGATTGAATGCAGTTAGACACTTCATGGCTATGAGTGATTTAATACCTCAAGTCCAAAAACGGTATATTATGGATTTATTACTTTTTGCTACTCAGTCAAATTATTTTTGGTATCAGGGCCAGTTTTTTTCTACAAACAAAGGGTGTCGCTATGGGGGCAAAGTTTGGGCCTAGCCTTGCAAACCTTTTTATGGCCCGATGGGAGGAGGATGTCGTCTATGCCTTACAGCGCCCAGAGCTAGTTCTGTGGGCAAGGTATATAGACGACATCCTCCTCCTGTGGAGGGGTGACGATGAATCTCTTCATGACTTCATGGTTACCCTGAATGATAATGACATGGGTATTACGTTAACTTATGAGATGAGTCGTAACACCATCCATTTTTTGGATCTTGAAATCTCTGTTGTGGACCAACGATTGGTGACCAAGACGTTTTTTAAGCCAACGGACAAAAATGGATACATCCCAATAGACAGCTGCCATTACAGTTCTTGGCTTAAATCCGTGCCGTATAGCCAATTACTTCGTATTAGGAGAAACTGCACATATCTTGACGATTTCCATACACAGGCAGACACCTTGAAGACAAGATTTGTCGAAAAAGGCTATCTTCCCTCTGTTATTGACGCCGAGATAGATAGAGTGTCTGTGTTGGACAGACAATCTCTCGTCATTGAACGACCCAAGAGATTGCCCGATCCACAATTCAAATGGTCTTTTATGACCCAATATTCTGTTCAGCACAGACAGATTAAGAAGATTCTCAATCGTCATTGGGACATTCTTAAAAATGATCCTCTTTTAGGTCCTGTGCTTCCTGAGAGAGCTGGTGTAGTATATAGAGGGGCACCATCTCTTCGCAATCATATCGCTCCTAATGTGGTCGACCCCCCAGTTAAGCAAGGCTTGTCCCTCTTCCCTGGAATGAAGGGTTATTATCCGTGTAAGAGATGTAATGTGTGTATACACAATACTATTGGTCGTATTAGAAGTGTCAGCTTCACATCTTCTACTACCTCTACCATATACCACATGAAGCAGTTCACTACATGCACAACTAGGTTCATTGTATATTTGATCACATGCCCATGCAATAAACAGTATGTGGGTCGTACCATTCGTAATTTTTCCATTCGTGTAAATGAGCACATATCTGGCATCAA
This sequence comes from Rana muscosa, assembly GCA_029206835.1. Taxonomy (NCBI): domain Eukaryota; kingdom Metazoa; phylum Chordata; class Amphibia; order Anura; family Ranidae; genus Rana; species Rana muscosa. The sequence goes on from CM055116.1 coordinate 1,001,516,489, forward strand.
AAAAGGTCGCACTAATCATAGTGTACCAAGACACTACCTACAAGTTCATAACAAGATGGTTACAGGTACTAAATTTCAAGTGATAGACCATTTTGTTCCTCACTGGAGAGGGGAGTCCCGTGTTAGGGGAGTTTCCCAATTGGAAACTTTCTGGATTTACCTACTCCGATGTTATTCGCCCTTCGGGTTAAACATCGAGTGGGATATCAATTCCTTCATTAACAAAGCATAATGTGCAATCATCCCCTCGATCTATTGCAGTTTATACTTGGGTATAACTATCATCTTGTTTAGTGTTCTTACCTTGTTGTCGTACCATCCACTCCTTTTGGCCTTCCTATTTTTTTTCGTTGTACGTATCATTTCGTCTTTTTAGACCAATTTATAATTAGGTATTCGTTTGGCATGTACTATTTGGGCATACTATACACCAGTAGCAGCCATATATCACAATATATATTCTTGAGATGGTTAGTTTGGGTATACCATCTTTTCTAGTATTGAGTATGTATATTTTAGGGATTTTTTTTAAATTGTTCATGTTATTTTATTAGTTTCTATGATGGATTATGTTAGATGTTGTTATACATTTGTACATTCTTCACTATATTTGCATAGATTATAGAGATGTGTTGACATACTATCACCTATGTACGCAATTTTTGCTGAAGTGACACACTTCATATCTTATTAACATGGTGACAGGATGTTCTAGGTTCTGTATTCTATATTTCACATTGTTAATAAGAGGCATTTTGTGTTGATCAGCCTGTCAGGGTCCTTTTTTCAAAATGCATTTTTTTACAAAAAAAAAATAATATTTTTTTTTAATTTGTTTGTCCCCTCTCTTGCTCGTCATCAGTGCGGGGCGGTAATGTTTACGTTCCGACCGCCCCTTTGCTAAGCCATGATGAATGAGCGCACAAACTTTGATACGACAGGTAGACATGGTTGCCGTTGGATGCAGGTCATTAGTGCGGTTCACGCGTTGGTTTCCTGTGACGGAGATGTGGAACGCATACATCCTATGCTAATAGCGTGATGACGCTCTCCTACGTCAGTGTCGTTCGATGCAGGCTCCAATTTGGTTCACGCGATGTGTTCCTGTGAGAGAGGTTTGGAGCACATATAGCGTGATGATGTTCTCTGACGGCACTGACGTTCGACGCAGGCCCTGTTGCGGTTCACGTGACGGCACTCTGCGAGAGAGGCTTGGAACGCAATAATATCTTTGGATGTAGTAGCGTGATGACACTCTCCAACGACAGCATGAGGACGCGGTGTCATACGTCGCTCCGACCATTTTCATTGGCTGTGTGCTTTGGCTGTATTGATGACAATCAATAGGGCGGCGTTTTTGAATTTGTGATTGGGCAGTCTCTTGCAGAGGGTGTGTACCCAACAGCTGAGACATGTTCCTATCACTTTATGTTTCCTATATAATGGCGTGGTATTTTCTGTGCAGGTTCATGCCCCAGTTGATGCATTTTTTATGCGAAACATGTCGGGTACATGAACCTGCTTTCTAGCTTCGCTATTTTTTGTATTTATTCGTGATCACTATTATGCAAGCCTCTGCATTGATGCCTGTATTGAACAACAATTTTTTATTTTTATTTTAAAACCTTGTGTGGTTTGTTCTGGATGTTTTTTATGAATAAATAGGAGTTTTATTTTTTACCATCTGATCCTGCACTATGTGGAGCCTCCTTTTTTTTCACTTTTTCATATGATTGATATCATTACTCTGGATGTGCTGACGGTCTGGAATTCTGTGTCACTGCCTTGGAGAGAGCTGATCCCGGGAGTCCATCCCTTTTATGGCCAGTCTGTGAGGAGATACCCAGATGAATCTACAACTACATCTGTCGCCTGTTTGACCCACCACCGCTGGTGTGTGAGTCCACGTTTAGGGGTAAGAGTATTCATTTCTTCTCCCCCTTCCTGGTGTTGGAGTCACATCCCTGGGTGCCACAACGGTCTGAAGTAATGCTATGTATGAACCATAAGCCAGCTTGATTCCATATGTGGAGACCACGCTCTGATGTTCACCTACTCTTTTGATTCTAGTTTTCATACTGGACATTTTCACTGAACTGTTTTTGTTATATGTTCGTATTACATTGTGACATATAGATTTTGGTGTGAATTTATGATTTGTGTATCTGCACCTGGTTATCAGTTCACCAGATCACTTGAAGTCACTTATTTCTTCACCCACTACATACCTAGATTCATACGTGTCTCTGGGCTTTTTTCACTATTTTAGGCGCCGCATTTATTATCTTTATATTTTCCTTTGCATTGTGTCTGATTGCTGATGCTGGCAGCCTTATATATATATGTGTATATATATGTGGGTATATATATATATATATATATATATAAATTTACTTGTTTCATTTAGTAGCGCAACTTTTTTCCCCATTCTGTATTTTCTAAAAAAATTTAGAACCTGCTCTATTTTTTCACGTCGTTTTTCACGTCGTTCTTTTTAACGTCGTGAAAAACGGTAGTGTGTATGCTTTTACGAGGGTAAAAAAAATGTGCATGCTCAGAATCAAGTATGAGACGGGAGTGCTCCTTCCGGTAAAACTAACGTTCGTAATGGAGATAGCACATTCGTCACGCTGTAACGGACTGAAGAGCATGAGGCTGAAAAGCACGAATCGGCTCTCACCAAACTTTACTAATACGAGGATCAGCAAAAGCAGCCCAAAGGGTGGCACCATCCGAATAGAACTTCCCCTTTATAGTGCCTTCGTACCTGTTGTACGTCACCGCGCTTTGCTCAAGCATTTTTTTTCACGATAGTGTGTAGGCAAGGCAGGCTTGAGAGGAAACACGAAAAATCATGTCGAGAAAAACGTCGTTTTTTTCAATGACATTAAAAACGGCCGTGTGTATGCGGCATTAGACATTCCACAACACTTACTGTCAATATTAGTGATTTTGGGTTCTAGTAATTCTTGATTTATACTACATTCAAATTTTTATTACATTCCAATTAATTTTAGAATTCATATTACTACACATCACCAATGTGGATTATCACCAGCACATTTCATGGGGATTTCTTTGTGCACCTGGCCTTCCCTTGTTGGGCTCTTCCCTCAGCTCCAGGACTTGACCTATTTGGTGGCCTGCATCTACTCACCTCATGTGGTTTACACTCCATCGGCATGTAAGTATCCATTGGGGATGAGTGATTCTTTCTCTTCCCCCTTTTAACAATTCACACTGTACTCTATTGATCGATCTATATATATATTTTTGTAGATTTTGGTGCAAACTGCCCTTAAAGAGTGTTTCATACACGAAACGCGTCAGTCTTACGACATGCACCAAAATAACCATTTCTCTAATAAGGTCTTCTATATCAGTATGGTTTTATCCAGCAGTTTTGTGATTATGTGCATTTTAGAATGTTTTTTTAAGGATCATTGCCCTGCATTGTATATGGGTTTTAACCTTGTTCACAATGTATCTATCATTGCGTATACATTTTGTGACTGTTATCCTACAATTGGATTGTTATCATGTTATTATTTTTTACCAATAAAATAATTTTTTACAATGGTGACTGATCCTTTTGCCCCACCTGCCCACCTGTCACGTACCTGATGGTTATGAGCCCGATATTGCAGAGGAGGGCCTCCCTTACGGCTCCCACTTGCGGCCCCTGGTAAAGTAACAGGAGGCACGGAAGTAAGGAGTGGTATGAGTGCCTGGCAGGATCAACAGAGGTGATGGTAGTCCAATGCCCAGGGTGTCTGCAGGAACTAGGAGACCGGAGCTGGAGCAACTAGGAGACTGGACAGGAACAACAGGAAGCTCAGCTGACTGGACAGGAACCAGGAACAACAGGAAGCTTCAGCAGACTGGAATGGTTCAGCAGACTGGACTGGAACTAGGAACCACAGGAAGCTTCAGCAGACTGGAATGGTTCAGCAAACTGGACTGGAACTAGGAACCACAGGAAGCTTCAGCAGACTGGAATGGTTCAGCAGACTGGACTGGAACTAGGAACCACAGGAAGCTTCAGCAGACTGGAATGGTTCAGCAAACTGGACTGGAACTAGGAACCACAGGAATAATCAGACAGGCCGGATCGGTTAACAGGCTGGCAGCAAGGTACAGGGGGGACAGGCAAAGGAATCGTCACAACAGGCCAAGGTCAGGTGCAGGCAGAAGGTTGGAGTGGTCACAGGCAAGCCGGGTCTTTCACAGGTACAAGTCACGGATCGGGTTTCAGATACACAACGCTGTAGAGCAGACAGCAGAGACTATGAGAGACAGGCAGGTTTAAATAGGCCGCCCAGCACCAACAGAGGTGCGCGCGCGCGTGCATGGGCGCACGCGCCCGCGCATGTGCGGTTCCACCCGCGATCGGGAGCTGGATAGTCTGAGGCGCCCGTTACTGGCAGGATCTTCATGACATTGCCCCCTCCCAAGGGGCAGCCTCCGGATGCCCATCCGAGCAAATTTCTCAGGATGAGACCTTCTGAAGGACTGAACCAGACTCCTAGCATGGATGTTTCCCTCGGGCTCCCAAGAATTTTCCTCAGGACCATACCCCTTCCATTTAATCAGGAATTGGTTCTGGTTATTTCTTCTTCTGAAATCCAGAATAGCCTCCACTTCAAATTCCTCCTCTCCGTCTACAATGACAGGATCAGGGAGAACCGAACTTCGACCTGGAAATGGATTGGGAATAGAAGGCTTCAACAGGGAAACATGGAAAACCAGATGGATCTTTAGAGTATTTGGAAGTTCCAGTTCATAAGCCACTTCGTTGATCTTCCTTTTAACAGGAAATGGCCCTAAGAACTTGGGGCCCAGCTTCTTTGAAGGACATTCCATCCTCAAATTCATAGTGGATAGCCATACCAAGTCTCCAGGTACCAGCACTAATTCACCCCGTCTTTTCCTGTCGTAGGTTATCTTATTGTGCTCCTGAGTCCTGGTCATGGTTTCCTGTAAAAGTTGGTTGTTGGAAGAGAAAAAGTTTATTTTTTCCTTGACTGCTGGTACCGTACATTCGGGAAGGGAATTGGGCAAAAATGCAGGATGAAAACCATAGTTGGCGAAGAAAGGAGTCTGCTTGGTGGCGGAGTGAATGGAGTTATTGTAGGCGAATTCGGCCAATGGGAGTAGAGAGATCCAATCATTCTGGGCAAAAGAGGAGAAACAGCGCAGATACTGCTCGAGGGTCTGGTTAGTCCTCTCGGTTTGCCCATTGGTCTGGGGATGATAAGCAGAGGAAAATTATAATTCTATATCCAGGGCCTTGCAAAGGGACTTCCAGAACCGGGAGGTAAACTGTACCCCCGATCGGAGACAATGTTGGCCGGAACCCCGTGGAGTCTGATGATTTCTTTGATGAAAACCTGTGCTGTTTCAAGGGCAGAGGGAGTACCTTTCATCGGAACAAAATGTGCCATCTTCGACAGACGATCAACTACCACGAAGATAGTGGTATGATCTTCTGCCGGGGGTAGTTCAACAATGAAGTCGATGGACAACATCCTCCAGGGTCTGTCTGGGACAGGTAAGGGTTTTAGTAGCCCCCAGGCCTTGGTTCTATAGCCTTTGTTTCGGGTGCAAGTTGTGCAAGAGTCCACAAATCTTTTGCAATCTTCGCGTTACCGAGGCCACCAGAAGGTGCGCTGTACTAGATCGGTGGTCTTGGTTATACCGAAATGCCCAGCTAGTGCATGGTCGTGACAAAGTTCCAGCACGGATATTCGTAGGACTTCGGGTATGTAGATCTTGTCCTGGTACCAAAGCAGTCCATTTCTAGCCTGCAATTCTGGTTCGGAAGGAGGTGTCTGCCCTGTGGAAGCTTGTTTGATTCGAGAAAGCAGGTCTTCTTGAAGTAAGAGAAAATTTCCAGGAGCCAGGATAGTATCTGGAGGAGAGACTTCCTTGGGTTTGTGGAACATTCGAGACAGGGCACCAGGTTTAACGTTTTTGGAACCAGGACGATATGTGACGTGAAAGGAGAATCTGGAGAAAAAGAGTGCCCACCTGGCCTGTCGTGGTTTTAATCTCTTTGCAGCTTTCAGATATTCCAGGTTCTTGTGGTCGGTAAATATCAGGATTGGATGGGCAGCTCCTTCTAGCAGATAACGCCATTCTTCCAGTGCAGATTTAATCGCCAGCAACTCCCGATCTCCTACATCGTAGTTCTTCTCTGCCGCTGTCAATTTGTGGGAGAAGAAGGCTACTGGGTGAAGCAAGGCCCTGTTCCCTTGTCTCTGGGAAAGTATTGCTCCTACCGCAATTTTCAGAGGCATCCACCTCAAGTACAAATGGCAAGGAGGAGTCTGGATGTTTCAAAATGGAAGCAGAGGTAAAGAGACCCTTAAGGACCTCAAAGGCCTTTTGGGCCTCAGGGGACCAATGGAAGTGGGTCCCTTGTTTGGTTAGCTGGGTGATTGGTGCAATAATGGCCGAAAATCCCCTAATAAATTTGCGATAAAAGTTGGCGAATCCAACGAAACGTTGGATTCCCTTTTTGTCTGCCGGAACCGGCCAGTCCAGGATGGCAGCAATCTTCTGAGGGTCCATCTTGATGCCTTTACTGGAGATAATTAACCCCAAAAAATATATGCTTTCCTGCTCAAATTCACACTTTTCCGCCTTCGCATACAGGCCATGCTGACGGAGCCGGGCCAGCACACTTCTGACGTGCCTGTAGTGAGACTCAAGGGAAGGAGAGAAAATTAGAATATCGTCTAGGTAGACAATGACGAACAGGTCTAAAAAGTCCCGAAGCACATCGTTGATAAAGTACTGAAACGTGGCGGGGGCATTACATAGCCCGAAGGGCATTACCAAGTACTCAAAGTGCCCAAATCGGGTACGGAAGGCAGTCTTCCACTCATCCCCATCCTTGATACGGACTAGGTTGTAGGCTCCGCGGAGATCAAGTTTGGTGAAGATGATAGCGGCCCCCAGCCTCTGGAATAACTCTGGTACCAAGGGAAGAGGATAACATTTTTTTACTGTAATTTTGTTTAATTTGCGGTAGTCCACACAGGGTCGAAGGGTATGGTCCTTCTTTTCTACAAAAAAGATGCCCGCACCTGCTGGGGATGTAGATGGGCGGGCATGAACCCCTTCTTTAAGTTCTCATCTATGTACTCCTTCAATGCCCCCTGTTCTACCTCTGTCAGAGGGAAAACTCTGCCAAACGGAATTTCAGCTCCGGGAAGCAGGTCAATGGGACAATCATAGGCTCGATGGGGTGGTAAGGTCTCTGCTCCTTGTTTACTAAATACGTCAAGAAAGTCATGGTAAGTCTCTGGAATGGATTGACGTATTCCGTCTTCGGTATCCAGGCACAATAGGGTGGAAGGCCCGTGGAAATCAGGTGAGCCACAGAACTGCTGGCAGTAAGGTGAGGAGAAGGTAACTACCCCTGTGGCCCAATTGATGGCAGGATTGTGGGCTTGTAACCAAGGCATACCGAGGATTACAGGAAACAAGGGGGAGGAGATAATGTCCATCCGTAGAAATTCTTGGTGGGTACCAGAGATGGTAACGGGTATAGGGGCAGTCTCTTGGACCACAGGTCCAGATTTAATAGCAGACCCATCAGCCAGGTGAACGGACAGTCCGTGAGCTTTGGCAAGAAGAGGAATCTGGTGTTCAGTGGCAAAGGAGGAATCCATAAAACAGCTGCAAGCTCCGGAATCAATAATGGCGGGTATTTGCAAAGTCTTTCCTGGGAGCTGTAGTGAAACAGAGAGAGCGAGATGAGATGCGGACTTGGCTGGAGAGTTGGTATGGTCAGGAGACACGGAAAAACACTTACGGAGCTTCAGCGGGCAATTTCTGACGTAGTGTCCGGGTACCCCGCAGTATAGGCACAGATTATTCATCCGGCGACGTTGACGCTCCTCCTGGGTAAGTGAAGGGCGAAGAACTCCAAGTTGCATGGGCTCGGGTGCATCGGGTGTGGGAGCAGAGGGTGCAGCTGGTGCAGGGTGTAGATGGCTTGGGGCCCTTGGAAGCATCCAGGTCGGGCGTGAGAAACCCGTGGCCCTCTCAGCCCTTCGCTCCCTTAGGCGCCGATCGATTTGTATAGTTAAATCGATCAAAAGGTTCAGAGTCTGTGGAATACCAACCCTAGCCAGTTCATCCTTCAAAGGATCGGAGAGTCCTATGCGGAACTGATGGTGGAGAGCGGCATCGTTCCAGTTAGTATGTGCGCTCCACCGCCTAAAATCAGCTACGTAGTCCTCTGCCGATCTGCGTCCCTGCTGAAGGGTACGTAATGCAGTTTCTGTGGTTGCTGAAAGCTGGGGGTCTTCATATAGCTGGGCCATGGCATCAAAGAAGGTGGTGAGGTTGGTCAGTACTGCATCTTTCTGTTCAAGGAGGCGGTGGGCCCAGCTCTGGGGATCTCCAGTAAGCAAGGAAACAACGAAGCCCACCTTGGTGACTTCTAAGGAGAAGGTGCGTGGCTGAAGGGCAAAGAATAGTTCACATGAGTTACGGAAGGCCCTGAATCTGCTTCGATCCCCAGAGAGTCTTTCAGGTGTAGGGACCCTGGGTTCTGAAGGAAGCATAACAACCGTTGGTGTTGATCCTGCCCCGGCTGTAGAGGTAGAGGCATCCCCCTTGGGTTCCAGTGGGGTTAGAGAGGACCTGCACCCATTCTTCCAGCCGGGTATAGCCTTTCTGAAGATTATTGACTGCTTCAGCCAATCCTGCCAGGTGTCGGCACAGTTCCTCCATAGGAGAGGTTCCCTGCTCGGGCTCAGACATGGCTGTCTGCTACTGTCACGTACCTGATGGTTATGAGCCTGATATTGCAGAGGAGGGCCTCCCTTACGGCTCCCACTTGCGGCCCCTGGTAAAGTAACAGGAGGCACGGAAGTAAGGAGTGGTATGAGTGCCTGGCAGGATCAACAGAGGTGATGGTAGTCCAATGCCCAGGGTGTCTGCAGGAACTAGGAGACCAGAGCTGGAGCAACTAGGAGACTGGACAGGAACAACAGGAAGCTCAGCTGACTGGACAGGAACCAGGAACAACAGGAAGCTTCAGCAGACTGGAATGGTTCAGCAGACTGGACTGGAACTAGGAACCACAGGAAGCTTCAGCAGACTGGAATGGTTCAGCAAACTGGACTGGAACTAGGAACCACAGGAATAATCAGACAGGCCGGATCGGTAAACAGGCTGGCAGCAAGGTACAGGGGGGACAGGCAAAGGAATCGTCACAACAGGCCAAGGTCAGGTGCAGGCAGAAGGTTGGAGTGGTCACAGGCAAGCCGGGTCTTTCACAGGTACAAGTCACGGATCGGGTTTCAGATACACAACGCTGTAGAGCAGACAGCAGAGACTATGAGAGACAGGCAGGTTTAAATAGGCCGCCCAGCACCAACAGAGGTGCGCGCGCGCGTGCATGGGCGCACGCGCCCGCGCATGTGTGGTTGCACACGCGATTGGGAGCTGGATAGTCTGAGGCGCCCGTTACTGGCAGGATCTTCATGACACCACCTCATTTAAAGTCCCAAAACCCCTCTTTTTCATGTAATCAGCAACATTGGTATCAGGGGCTTGATAGCTGCTGTTAATCCAGAACTGATTCATTTTGATAAATGCCAGCTCGTCTACAGAGTCTGTGGACAGACGCGCTCTGTTATCTGTCACAAACTTCCGGCAGCACTGAATGCCCATTCTGAAAGCACGCTGGATGCAGGGCAGTCCAGCAGCTCTATTGCACACTGGGCAGGGTCTGGCCACTGGTCTATTCTAATGTGTTTTTGCTCCCATATAATGAAGACGCTGCCGATGGGATGTGGAAGATGACAGCCCTGGGTCCCGAGGACTATGAAAAAAATTAATTGCATCATTCTCCACCGCTCCACTCTTGACCAATAGAAGCCTCAAAGCAATGTTGTTCACCAGACTGTAACCTACCAGAGAGGGAAAGGCATTATATAAACTTCTCTTTAAGGTGCCCTCAAGAGATTGGGGACAGGATGAGTTCCGAGACTTTCCCCTTGTAACAGTGGTCAAGGAGAGTTGCCAACCAATAATGATCCTTCTCCTTGATGCCATGTATTCTTTTGTCCTTTCGCAGGCTTTGAAGAACAAGGGGGCCCATGCACCGCAAGTTTGCGGAGGCATGTGAAGTAGACTTCTCGGGGTCACTGAGGATTATAGTATCTGGAACTGCCTCCCCCCAGCCACATACTACTCCCAAGGGTTCTGGGGGTGGAAAACCATCTGTTAAGGGTTGACATATGTCTTGCTCTGCTTTAATGCCTTCAAAGCTGCCAGAATCCTCCTCCCTCTTCTTGTGTGTGTTCTGTGGCGTAGGAAGAATGGTGTCTGCATAAAGCGGGCTTTGAAAGGAAAGGAAGTCCTCCTCTTCCTCCCGCTGCTTTGCCTCGAGTGCCCTGTCTATAATGCCACGCAGTCTGCTCCAGCAGGAACACAACATAGATTGTGTCACTGATGCATGCATTGTCACGGCTCACCATTCTTGTCACCTCCTCAAATAGTGACAGTACAGTGCATGCATCCTTTCTGCATGTGCATGTCACAAATCAGGCAGTTTATGGGTAGGTAGAATTTCTGCTGAATTTCAGGCAACCGAGCTCTGGCTGTGTATGACCGCCTGAAATGGCTACAGACTCTTCCAGCCTGCTTCAGCAGATCTTCCATTCCTGAGTACCTATTTAAAAAATGCTGAACCACCAAATTGAGGACATGTGCCAGGCATGGCACATGTGTCAACTTTACCTGTCTAAGGGTGGACAGGAGGTTTGTGCTATTATTGCACACCACCATTTCTGACTCCAGCTGGCATGGCGTGAACCACCTCTGGGCCTGCCCCTGCAGAGCTGCCAGAATCTTTGCTCCAGTGTGGCTCCTGTCCCCTAGACAGATCAGCTGAAGCACTGCATGGCACCTTTCAGCCTGATTTATTGAATAGCTCCTTGAATGATTAGGGAGTACTTGTAGTTCATGAGACAATTCAGCAGAGAAGGGCATTGAGGAGAAGGCGGAGGAGGGTGTTGAGCTGATAAATCCTGCATCATTACCACTAGCTGATGGAGACGTGGTGGCTCAACAAGCTGCAGCACTGAGCCCTGTCCTGCATCCTTCCGAGTTGCAAGCAGAGTTACCCAGTGTGCTGTGAATGAAATATATCATCCCTGATGATACTTGCTGGACCACGTGTCAGCAGTAACGTGGACCTTGCAGCTGACTGCTTTGCCCAACGATGCCACAACATTGCCTTCCATGTGATGGTAGAGAGCTGGTATAGCCTTATGTGAAAAGAAATAGCGGCTGGGAACCTGCCATTGTGGTACAGCACATTCTGCAAATTCACGGAAGGGGGCAGAATCGACCAGACAGAAATGCAGGAGTTGTAAAGCCAGCAGCTTTGACAAGCTTAAATTTAGATGCTGGGCATGTGGGTGGCAGTGACTGTATTTTTTTCCCGCTGCAGCAGATGGGACAGAGAAATCTTGCTGCCTCTTTGGGGTTGTGCCTCACCCTCTCGTTACTCCTCTGCTCTATCTGGCACCCAACTTGCGTCAGTGACCTCATCATCATCATCATCATCCCCTCCATCCTCATTATTAGTGGAGACAACTTGGCAATACACTGAGGCTGGCGGAGCATGACTGGCAATTTGTTGTTTTCCGGTGTTCTCCTCTCTCTGTAGGCTCATGTTCCTACCTTCCTCAACCCCAAAACCAAGATCTGAATCAATTAATGGCTGTGCATCATCAAGGAGCCACTGGCTGATGCTGTGTTCAAATAACTCAGCTGACTCCTCCATGCCTGATGCTGGGGCTATGACAGGAGCAGCTGTGGACAAGAAGGCAGAATAAGCCACTCTGGCAGCTGCATTGGACTGCACACTAGTCTCTGCTTGGGTGATGGAGGATGAGGATGATGATGATGGTTTAGTAAGCCAGTCCACCACCTCCTCTGCATGCTGTGGCTGGATGGCACGGGCAACATCACTAAATAGACAAAATTATGCCCTGCCTGAGGACAGACTATGTACACCTTTGCCTGTGGACGCATACGCTGCTGGCCCCCTCACATATATATATATATATATACTGCATTAAATGTGCAGAAACACACTGATATATACTGTGTTAAACGTGCAGTAATGCACTGATATATACTGCGTTAAACGTACAGTAATGCACTGATATATACCGCATTAAACATACAATAATGCACGGATATATGCTGCGTTAAATGTGCAGTAGTAAATGAACTGATACATACTGCAGGAAACCTGCCCTGACAAATTAAACTGACACTAAAAATGAATGGTCACACTACACACACAAAACTGCCACTTAACCACTTGCCGACCGCTCGCGGTATATATACGTCGGCAGAATGGCTCGTACAGGCACAATCACGTACCTGTACGTGGCCCTTTAACTGCCGACGTCGGGGTCGCGCTCGCGACCCCCCTGCCTTCCTTGTGAGTGTGACCGCGGGTCCCGTGGACTCGATCGCCGCGGGGATCCCCGTGATCGTCTCACGGAGGCTCGGAGCGTGGAGATGTGTGTGTAAACACAACATCTCCCCGCTCCTCTACTGACAATGTCAGCGATCTCCGCTCTGTGTAATCAGAGCGGAGATCGGTGACGTGTCAGTCATAGCCACGCCCCCACACAGTAGTAAACACTCCCCTAGGCACACTTAACCCCTCCAGCGCCCCTAGTGGTTAACCCCTTCACTGTCAGTGTCATTTTCACAGTAACCAGTGCATTTTTATTGCACTGATCGCTGTGAAAATGACAATGGTCCCAAAAATGTGTCAAAAGTGTCCGATGTGTCCGCCATAATGTCGCAGTCACAAAAAAAATCGCTGATCACCGCCATTACTAGTAAAAAAAATAAAAATGAATAAAAATGCCTTAAAACTATCCCCTATTTTGTAAACGCTCTAAAAAAATTTTACCAAAAATATGTAGAAGAATACGTATCGGCCTAAACTGAGGAAAAAATAATTTTTTATATATATTTTTTGGGGATATTTATTTTAGCAAAAAGTAAAAAATATGTAATTTTTTTCAAAATTTTCGCTCTATTTTTGTTTATAGCGCAAAAAATAAAAACCGCAGAGGTGATCAAATACCACCAAAAGAAAGCTCTATTTGTGGGGAAAAAAAGGACGCCAATTTTGTTTGGGAGCCACGTCGCACGACCGCGCAATTGTCAGTTAAAGTGACGCAGTGCCGAATCGCAAAAAGGGGCCTGGTCATAATAGCCCATATTGGTCTTAAGTAGTTAAGTAAAAATTTATGGTCCACACTACACTCACAAAAACCTACACTAACATAGAAATTCATGGTCACACTACACTCAAAAAAACTGATACTAAATTAAAAATGAATGGTGACAATACACTTACACGGAAATATCACTAGAGTCACATTATACTGATATTATACACTGACAATAGAAGCACAATAGCACACAATAGCACACTATAGCAGCACTGAGCAGAGCCCTGTTCTATCTCTCTCCACGCCAATATCACACTGCAAACGGTCATTATGGGGAGAATACTTTTAAAGTGTGGGGCGGGACTAAGAGCAATGAGCCATGATTGGATAGAGTCATCATTACTTTCTTCAATCATGGCTCTGGCAGTGCTCTCTGCCCTGATTGGTCAAAGCTTTCATTGCTTCAGCCAATCAGGGCTTCCAATGCACTGTGCGGCGATACAGTGCATTGTGGTCATTTGGCGGGCCGAACAAGAGGTCAAACGCCCCAATAATTCAGGTGTTCGTTGAATGGGCGAACAGCCAGTGTTCCGCCTGAACTCATGCTCGGGCTGAACCATTCCCCAACTCTACTATACAGTGCAATATTTACTATATAATACCTCTATACCCAAAAGATCATATTTTAAATCGCTTGCAATGTTTATTGTTAATGCAGCCAGATAATGCATCCCCTGCCATTGGTGTTCGGATCGTGTCCCAACAAAAAGGAAATGGTATTAGAGAATAAATAAAATGGAATCGATATAGGAATTGATCCATACCTCTCAATATAGGCTCACAAAGTTCACTGCTCCATGGTATTGCTGGATCCACTTTAAAACATTTGCAGCCTACCCCACTTGCTAGTAGCTATATGAACTTATGCTATTGTGTTCAGACCACATGGTAATACTGGACCTTTGCAACCACTGGCTGACCCATGACTGACTAGAGGAGAGATTTAGCTTGCAATGGTGTGTATAGGGGGGTGGCAGAACAAGAGGCTGGATAGCCAACCCCTTTCTTTACCCCCTCCCCTTTACCCTTCCCCTCTATCCTGCCCCTCCTCCTTTCTTCTTCTTCTTCTGCCCTGTTTTCCCTCTTCAATGTTCCTTTATTTCCATGCCTTCAACCCCTGCTTCTTGTATTTTTTTCCTTTTTTGATCTATGTCAACTACCTATCTTTGTATAACTCCCTATTTGTACTTGCTGTCGTACATGGTAACCTTGTCTTATACTCTCTTTCAATACAACATTTACTGAACAGAAGAAAAAAAAACATTTCCAGTAATAAGAGTACACAACCCATATGCCAGCAATAAGAAGTAGCTTCACACAGAAGGAAGACACAATGATAATAGTAAGAATAGTAAGCACTGATCATATATGTCATCAAATTATTATTTAAATTTCATGGTTTAGTTTTCCTAGTGCAATGAGTCGACGGTTTTTCAGAACTGGCAAGCAAGGATGCAACAAATTGAAATATCATTACATAGAGAATCCTTTAAATTGGGTAAAGGTTTATATAGTTACATAGTTAGTGAGGTTGAAAAAAAGTCCATCTAGTTTAACCAATAATCATACAATCCCATATACACAATCCTACACCAGTAGTAGATTCAGAGGAAGGTGAAAAACTCCAGCAACGCATGATCCAATTTGCTTACAGCAGGGGAAAACAATACTTCCTGCTTCCACGAGAGGCAATCAGATATTCCCTGGATCAACTATACCTATTAATGTTAGTACCCAGTTATACTATGTACATTTAGGAAAGAATCCACCTCTGGAGGGAGTCTATTCCACATTTTCACGACTCTTACTGTGAAGAAACCTTTCCGTATTTGGAGATTAAATCTCATTTTCCTATAGACATAAAGAGTGCCCCCTTGTCCTCTGTAATGACCTTAAAGGGACCTAAAGTTCATGGGGTACATAACATGTTTTATTAGTGAACCCAATCTTAACATATTCATGACAATTGTCAGGACCCAGGTCTGAACCCCCAGATGGGGTTCATCGCCTTTTGATGAACAGGCAACGGCAAACCTGCTTTCTTGTGAATTTTTGGTTTTAAAGTATTCTTTTGAAAATCATTTACAATCTAGTGCTGGTATGCATGTTGGACATGCTCATGTGCTATAATGTTGATGTTGCCTTGGGTGTTGTTTTGTATTATTCTTGCTCTTTTTCAGAATGTATTTGCACTCTCTTCTATAATGCCTCTGAGGAAGGGACAAATTTCCTGAAAAATGTCAGGCTAAAGGAGAAAAATTACTTTCACTGGAATTTGTAATAGCTCATTATGAGCATAACATTGTCCTTTCATATAATGTATTGTACAAACTGTTGATATGTTTGTCATCACACATATGTGTTTTTAAAAAAACTTTTCTAAATAAATGATATTTTATGATATATGATTTACTTTTTGTTCACCCATAAAGTCCCACTGTACCGGGGGGTACTTGTGCCTTTTTTTAGGTTCCTTACCGAACCTGCAATCTCTGCTGTGTCTGGCAGTGTCTCTTTTGCTGAGTGTCACATACCTGGTTGGAGGCCGAAGTGATGACAGGACTCCCCTTGCAGAGCACCCCTGAAGGTGGTGACAGGGAGTGCTGAGTCCAAAGAAACAAGAGTTGCCAGCTGTGTAGTTGCCTGATGATCTGAGGTAATGAGGCACCAGATGGAAACAGGATCAGACAGGAATGTCAGCAGGGCAGTAGACACTCTGGGTGTGCAGGCCAATCTTGACAGCTGAGCGGGGCAGGAGGCAGAGTCAGAAGTCAGAGCCAGGATCATAAACAGGAGGTCAGTCAGAAGAACAGGAGAGTGGTCAAGATCAAGCTGAGGTCATGCACAGGAAAGCAGGAAATAGCAAAGTCCATGAGAGCAAGTCGAGGTCAGAGCCAGGAGACAAGCCAAAACCAGGGGCAAGCTCAGTCAGTAACATATAGTCCAGGAAAACAGAAAACACAGGTGCACAGGATACAGGGGGCTGATGATCATCGAGCAACTTGTGAGCAAGACTGCTGTCCTTTTAAAGGCCACTGGGCACTAGAACCTATCGCTTTTTGCGTGTGTACCCAGGCATCCACACATAACGTCTATGCGCATTTTTGTGCAAATAAGCACGACCATGCTGGGTATTGGTAAATATGCCAGTTCTTCTTTGGTTCCCTGACACTGAGCCACTTGGGATGCTGGAATGTTGCTTGCACAATTCCTTGAACAATCTTGCCTTGAACCCTTTGATTTTCTCATGAACTTCCTATTTTAGCCATGCTTTTCCACTTTCTGTTTGCCAGATTATTGTGCTCTCTTCAACCAATATCTCGCTCTTATCACTCCTGCTGCCATTTTTATCTTTGCTACCACTCGTTACCGACCTTTGGCTTGTTACTGACTATGCTTTTGCTTGAGCCCTACCTGCTATATCTGCTACTGGACCCCAGCATGCATACTTCCTGATGGGGCTATCCTGAAGCCCTTGACCTGGTACTAACATGCAGCAAAACCAATCTCCACTATCAAAAGCTTTGGTGAATAGTGGTTAGTGCTTAGACTTGGCACCTTAAGTGAGCCTATGTCATCAGCCAGGGTGACCTGCTTCTTTGATTTAGCCATGCCATTTCTGTTTGGGAGATTATTGTGCCCTCTCCAGGCAATTTCTCACTATTCTCACTCCTGCTGATGTTTGTATCTTCGTTACCACTTTTTACTAACCTTTGGCTTGTTACTAACTGTTACGGGTCCCCGTTTTGCTCACCTCCTGGTGGGGTAATACTGAGCAATGCTACCTGGTAATAACATGCAGCAAAACCCATCTCCACCATCAGTAGCCTGGGTGAAGAGTGGTTAGTGCTTAACCACTTGCTTAGTGGGCACATATACCCCCTTCCTGCCCAGTCGAAATTTCAGCTTTCAGCACTGTCACGCTTTGAATGACAATTGCACAGTCATGCGGCGTGGCTGACAAGCAAAATTTATGTCCTTTTTTTCCCACAAATAGAGATTTCTTTTGGTGGTATTTGATCATCTCTGCGGTTTTTATTTTTTGCGCTATAAACAAAAAAAAGACTGACAATTTTGAAAAATGCACAATATTTTTTACTTTTTGCTATAATAAATATCCCAATTAAAAAAAAAAAAATTCTCAGTTTAGGCTGATATGTATTCTTCTACATATTTTTGGTAAAAAAAAATCGCAATGAGCGTATAGTGATTGGTTTGCGCAAAAGTTATAGCACCTACAAAATAGGGGATAGAATTATGACATTTTTTTTTTTTTTACTAGTAATGGCAGTTATCTGCGATTTTTGTCAGGACTGCGATATTACGGCAGACACATCGGACACTTTTGACACATTTTTGGGACCATTCACATTTATACAGCGAACAGTGCTATAAATATGCACTCATTACTGTATAAATATGACTGGCAGGGAAGGGGTTAACACTAGGGGGCGATAAAGGGGTTAAATGTGTGCCCTGCTAGGTGATTCTAAATTTGGGGGGAGGGGACTGACTGGGGGAGGTGACCGATCGGTGTCCCTATGTACAAGGGACACACCATCGGTCCCCTCTCCCTTACAGGACGTGGATCTCTGTGTTTACACATAGAGATCCACGTCCCTGGCTCTGTAACTGCCGATCGCAGGTACCTGGCGGACATCGCGCCTGCCAGGCAAGCGTATTGGCACCTGAGTGACGCGGCGGGCACCCCAGCGACCGGGAGGCCCGAGGACTTCATATGACGGCATTGTAGAGCCACCTTGTAACCGTCATTTTACAATAGCCGGGATGCAAATTGGTTAAACTGTACCTCGGATGGCCTGCTTCAGTACCTCGGATATCCAGTTGGTCGGTAGGAGCCTCTCTACTGCTATAGCTACTGGTCTCCAAGCCTGACCCTGGACTGTGACAAAAATGGCTTATTACATAACATAATATTAAAAATCAGTCCAGAATTTTTTTTAAAAATACTGTATATAGAATTAGGGGTATGAATGGATTAGTAGGCCCGACTGCAAAAACAAAATATGTGTTTGAAACACAAAACAATATGTATCCAGTTTTTCAACAAAATGTTCAAAAATATTAGCTTTAAATCAGTGGTTCTCAAACTAAAGGACAATGTGGCCTGGTAAATTCTTTCAAAACCTTGATTAATCTTCATTGGCCTGTTGCTGGCCCCCATTCTTATCCTTCCTCACCCTATCTACAACAAATAAAAATGTTTAGGCTATAGATACACTTTAAATCCATTGCTTACTATTATAAGTTATTAAAGGGCTAATAATTTGATACTGAAGAGAAGAATAATATCACACAGCACCCGATCAGATTATTTTTTAATGTTTAATCTGGTTGATTCTTATTAGTTTGCGTACTTACATTTTTCATTTTTAATGTAATGTTAAATCCCTGGAGACATTTTTGCACAGTGACTCATCACATAAATGTACACACCAATCAGAATGGATACATACTTTAAACAAGCAATTTCAAACTGGGTTAAATTAAAAAAGAGTGATCGCTGAGCCAATATTGAGCCTGGTAGATAGCAGAAAAAAGTTTTCAGGATGAGGGCAGTATGCATCTCCAGCAATAGACAATAAGAACCCAGGAGGATATTGTTAAAATGCGTGCCGCACACACGCTACATCCCAGCAATAAATTGCACCCTTCCCTGCCACTCTACCTTGTGTGCGATAAGAGGCTTCTGTGTATTCTCAGCAAACAAGCTCCTCTTCTACCTCCAGCTCCAAAAGTTACTATGTTCTGCAACTGAACTCTCCACTGTAGTGTCGCAAGCTTGGGCTTGCACTGACAAGGATCCTGCTGGCGTCTGCAATGAGGACAAAACCACAAGACTTCCTCCAGCCACTTCTGGCTCCTGTTCTGTACTAATGAGGAATCTACTAGTAAGGAACACTTTGTTGGGAATGCCAGGCACTCATGGCAACCAAAGCTGGCCACAGCTGCATCTCCACCACCGCTTCGGGAGGCATGGGGGTGCAAGTACCCCCATATGCCCCAACAGCTAAAGTCTAGCTGTGGGATGAAACTACCGGTGCTTTAAAAACGGAACCCCAAAAGGGATAAAAGGTTCACGTGTGTCCAGTCAATAGGGGTATATTCCCATCCCCACACATATGTCACCCTATCATAACAAAACACCAATATAAGAACACAACGCTCATAAAGCACTATACTGAGACGTAGACCAAGAGCTAACACCTACCTCTGCTGTAATAGAGGTTGGAATGGCAGTGCTGCAGTAAACCAGCGTAAATATATAATAATATGATCTGTTTAAAAGGTCACAAAGAGCTGCTATATTTGCTCTTCCCTGGAACAGTGTGCAATCCCCTGAAAAAACTCAATAGTTACCCCCCCCTTTCTTTCTTTTCCCTTCCATTATTCCTTTTTCTTTCTCCCTTCACCCCCCTCCATTCCCACCTCCTCCTCTTTTCCCCTCTCCCTTTTCCCTTTCCGCTCCTCCCCTCCCTTCCCCTTTCTTACCTCCCCCCCATCCTCCATTCTTTCCCCTCCTTTTCCCTTTTACCCCCCCCCCCCCCCAATTTTCCTTTCCCTGACCTTTTTCCTCCCCCTTCCTTCCTTTTCTTCCTCCTCTTTCTTATATTTTTCTTGTTATTGTCTTTCACTTAGGCCATTTTACATATTATTTATATCTATATGTATATTTACAGGCC
Source organism: Rana muscosa (assembly GCA_029206835.1). Taxonomy (NCBI): domain Eukaryota; kingdom Metazoa; phylum Chordata; class Amphibia; order Anura; family Ranidae; genus Rana; species Rana muscosa. The sequence goes on from CM055116.1 coordinate 1,001,536,488, forward strand.
TACACATTTAGATTTTTTTTACAATAATTGTGTATCTGGGGTGTGCAACTACCAGGTGTTGGTTTCTCCTCACGGATCTGGCAGCCTTCGCCACTAGTCATTTCCCTACAGGCCTCTTTGAAAGTGATTAATTGAACTAACCGATAATATCTCACATTAGTATTCTATATATTTATTTGTAGATTTTCACTCCAAAACTGGTATTCATATAGCTAAACTGTTCACTTGTTTTTTAATGTATCTTGTTATCTGATATATTTATTGCATGTTAGAGATTTTGTATAACATGTCACAATAACAAGGATTCTTTTATATGTATTGTTACAGCATTGTTATATTGAGATCCCGCGGTTTTCCCGCGAAACGCATCAACCCTTATATGCTGATCTCAAGGCCATTCGCACTGCAACATCTGATGGCTGTCTTGAATGTTTGTTTTTAAGATGTCTTTAACTGATATATTTCTATATGTCAAAATAAAGTGGTATCTTTTATCTATTTACATTTTTTGTTTGTATTACACCTTTAGAGGTACACTTAAAATCTCAAGCTCAACATATTTTGGATTTTGTCTACTATGTTAGGAATGGTTCCTCCAAAAGATTTAAATTGATTTAACACCCTGGGCACAATTCACTAAAGCTTATCGCATGCGCTGTGTCAGTCACGTGGTCACTTAACGCATGCAATAGGGAAAATGTCAATTCATTATCGCTGGTCTGCAGTATTTAAAGGAAACACCAAAAACGTTTGGTAAATAGCGCATAAAAAGGCGTTAAAGTCAATTCACTAAAGGAAATAAATAAATAAATGCATCCGATAATTAAGTACTGCTTAGAGCTATGTGGTAACCACAACAATGTCTGACCCCCCCCTCCCCCAGTGATTGGTTAAAATATAGGTGGGAAACTGCAAGCTGGAAGTGTGTGGAGTGGGAGGACTGGTAGGAGTGTGACCTTGAGGCTGTCAGAGTATATTAAAATGGAGCCCTTTGCATCCAGTCTCCTGGAATTGAAGGCAATACAGAAGAGGAGGACGATGATGACATGTCTAGTCGTCCTTTTGAAGAAAAAAACCTTCAAGGAGCACACACTTCTGGACCAATTCTCTGAAGCTGAGACTCTGAAAAAGTTCAGATTATCCAAACAACTGATAATGAAGCTCTTTCAAATATTTAATTTAAACCACAAAAGGTAAGTCCAGGTTCTCACTGGAGTCATATATTCACAACAACATAACAATTACATTGTGATAGTAAAACAATAATCCTCATAATGATCAAAATCATACATAACACCTTTAATGTTTGTCCTATCAAAATATAGCACAGGTTTTTTTTATAGCGACCCTGGGAAGGGACCTTTGGCAGCTATACCCGGAATCACCTTATCCATTTTCCGTTTCCTAAATTGCAAAAGAAGAGAAAAAAAAAGAAAAAGGGAGGGGGGAAGGGGCGGCCCTTGAACAATGGATAATTAATTATTGGTTATCTAATTATAGTGTCTATACTCGGCAATCATGAGTTGAGTAAAGTCAAACCTTCTTCAGAGAGGATAAATATATTCCACCATCTCCATAGCTCAAGATACTTTTCTTGCTTGTTTTGTGCTGAAAGTATGAGATCTTCCATTTTATTAATCTCTTCCACCTTATGAAGCCAGCATCCGATAGTAGGAGGTAGCATATTTTTCCACCTAAGGGGGATACATGCTTTCGCAGCGTTTGCTAAGTGTCTTAGAATATATTTCTCATATTTTTTAGCTGGGGTAGTCATAACATGCAGTAGGAAAAAATCTGAATCCTCTGGTATCTTATAATCAAAACATTTTTTGAATAATGTTTCGTACTTCCCTCCAGTATGGTATTATCTTTGAACAAGACCAAAAAATATGTAGCATCGTACTTCCCTCCTCCTGGCATCTCCAGCAGCGATCTGGTATTTCTGGATAAAATGTATGTAATTTTTGTGGAGTACGGTACCACTGTGTCAATATTTTATAATTGGTCTCCTGGATCCTGGTACAAATGGATGACTTCAATACGAGTCCAATTATATTTTGTCTTTGACTGGTTGTAAACTTACAGTTCATCTCTTCTTCCCACCTCTCCATCCAAGATAGATCTGGTTGTTCCGGGGGAGTGATCAGTAGACCATACATCTTCGAGAGTGTTTGCGTTAAGGTCCCCTCCTCCGAGCAACACTTTTCGAATATGGATAATTGTCGACTAAATCTCCCCGGGGACTTTAATGAATGAAGAAAGTGATGACGCTGCAAAGCATTCCAGAACGGTAGACCAAAGGGGCCCGAGGGCTCCATTAGTGCGGCTATAGATGGCCATCCGTCTGTTAGTACAAAATGCGCTGCTCAAAAGCAATTAGTCTGTCGTAAAGTAAGAAAGTGATAGTCTCTCAGACCTGGTGGGAATCTTAGATTCCCAGAGAAAGGCATCAGTGGGGAATCCGATGACGAGAACGAGGTTTTGGCGATCACCTGTGAACAGATACGTACTGTAGGACCCATCAGAGGGTGTATCTTTAAATGGAGTGGGAGATTATCGTAACACCATGGTGCCCCTTTCAATAGGAAATTGGTTTGTGCCTGTTCAATCCGAATCCATATTTTGCTTATTGAATGACGGTTCCAGTCTATGAGTCGCCCCAAGTGTGCCGCCTGGTAATATTTGAGTATGTCTGGTAATGCAATACCTCCACTCTGTTTAGGTAAGGATAGTTGGGATCTGGAATTGCGTGGTCTCTTATGTGCCCATATAAATGTAATAAATAAGGAATAAACCTGTTTAAGGTACTAAGCTGGTATCTTGATCGGTAGGGTTTGAAATAAATATAAATATTTTGGTAAGATACCGTATATACTCGAGGATAAGCTGAGTTTTTAAGCACAATTTTTTGTGCTGAAAATGCCCCCCTCGGCTTATACTCGAGTCACCTTTTTGCGCCTGATCTCCCGGACTTTGGGGAGCCGGTACAAACTTGGCACACATATAGCCCCACTCTTCCTCTACAAGTGTGCAATGTTTCTTGTCCGGGGGACCTACGGCCGGGGAGCACCGAGTTTTCAAAACCGGGAACCCCTTCCATAGACTCCCATGTTAAATGGTAATTTCTCTGGTGATTTTGGGGACCCGGTACTGGCCGGCCGTAGGTCCCCTGGACTCCAAACTTGGCACACATGTAGCCCCACTCTTCCTCTACAAGTTTGAAAAGTTTCTTGTCTGGAGGACTTACGGCCGGGGAGCACCGAGTTTTCAAAGCCGGGCACCCCCTCCATAGACTCCCATGTTAAACGTCAGACTAGTCATGGACACAGTGAGGCATGGACACAGTGAGGCATGGACACAATGAGGCAAAGTGAGGCACACCCTAGGCTTGTACTCGAGTCAATACGTTTTCCCAGTTTTTGTGGTAAAATTAGGTGCCTCGGCTTATATTCGGGTCGTCTTATACTCGAGTATATACGGTACTCATCTTTACCAAACCATGAATGCAATTCCCAGTTCCAGGCCTCCAGAGATATATGTGTTCTGGTTAGAAGGGGAGGAAAGTTAAATTTGAAGACCAGAGATAAATCAGATGGGACATATGTTCCTAGATATATTTAAAGCTGTATCTGTCCATTTAAACTTAAAGTGTGCCCGTAAATTTTTAGGCAGTGTGGTAGAGACGCCTAATCCCATAGCCTCTGATTTATTAAAGTTAATCCGTAAGGTGGACAATTGACCATATGTCTCAAATTCGTATATAAGGTTCGGAAGTGAAACATCAGGGTTTGTAAGAGAAAAGAGCAAATTGTCCGCGTGCGCTGAAACTTTATGTTGCTCCTCTCCTACCCTGATTCCGGTAATATCTTGGTTCAGATGGATCGTACAAAGGAAAGGTTCCAGGGATAAATCATAGAGCAACGGAGACAGTGGACACCCCTGTCTTGTCCTGTTCAAGATAGGAAAAGGGTCTGATAGAATTCCGTTAACTTTGACCTGGACTGTCGGATGTAGGTAAATCTTACGGATCCACTGCAGCATATGTTCCCCTAGGCCTATATGACGTAGGACCGCAAACATAAAGTTCCAGTTGACGTGGTCAAATGCCTTCTCAGCGTCTGTACCTATTATAACACATGGAGTATGCGTCCCCTGTGCGATATGAATATGATTTAACACTTTGATTGTGTTGTCGCGGGCTTCTCTAGTTGGAATAAATCCCACTTGATCAAGGTGTTTCAATGGCTGTATGTGCTGCGCAATTCGAGTGACAATGATCTTCGTAAATACTTTCAGGTTGCAATTCAAAAGTGAGATAGGTCTATAACTGCCACAGCAGGTAGGATATTTTCCTTCTTTAGGAATTACTGTAACGTGTGCTTTAAAGTTGTTTCTAGGGAAAGATGTTTCCAAGCTTACTTTATTGAACAGTTCCACCATATGAGGACCTAGAAGTGGAAAGAATCCCTTGTAGTACTGTAGCGAGAACCTGTCAGGGCTCGGTGTTTTGCCCAGTTTAGAGACGCAAAGGGGTGTCTGGAGTTCGTCTAAGGTTATTGGTGTCTCCAGGTCTTCTCTAGTCTCTAAAGTTAACTGAGGAATTTGGGAAGAAACAATATAGCTTTCCATTTGTGTCTGAGAAGGGGCCTGCTCTGAGAGATTATATAGTGAGGCATAAAAGTCTCTAAACCCCTGTGTAATTTGGTTAGGGAGAACACATTTTTCGCCTTTAGCTGTAATAATTTGGGGAATATATGAAGCTGATTTTTGTTCTCTAACCGAGCATGCTAGCGTTCTCCCACATTTATCTCCTGATTCATAGCCAATTCTGTGGCCTCGCTGTATATCGGCCTTGGCTTAATATCTTAGCAGGTCCGTTACCTGCTTGTGCATAGAAAAAAGATTTTGTTTGAGCGTTGGGTATGATGCATGTTTATGTTGAGCCTCTATTTTGTGGATATCGTGTAGGAGGGATGTAAGCTTTTCCGTTCGCTGGCGTTTAAGCCGTGCTCGGTGTTTGATAAGAACCCCTCTTACGACTTCCTTGTGAGCCTCCCATAGGATCCCTATGTCGCAGTCAGGTTGTTTATTGATTTGAAAGTATTGACCCAGCTCACGTTGTATATCTTCCACTCTCTCAGGGGTCTGGTGGAGGCTTTCTTTCAGTCTCCAAAATCGAGTCCTGGAGGCTGAGTGCTCCGAGAGTTGATATATTAACTCAATTGGTGCATGGTCTGACCATGTGATCGTACCAATTGCTGTACTATGGACAGCCTGTAACTGTGCATGTGGAATCAAAAAATAATCTATACGTGAATAAAGTTTGTGGGGAGAAGAGTAAAACGTGTAGTCTCTCTCACCTGAATGTTGTAAGCGCCAGACGTCAATTAATTGAGCTTTATAGAAAGCTTGTCACACTCGCTTTCGAACACCAGGAGTGACAGAGGACAAGCTATTCGAGGTATCCATGTTGGGAAGCAACGGAACATTAAAATCGCCTCCCAAGATCAACTGACCTTTGGAAAATTTCAAAAGGCGGTCTATTGTACGGCCAAGAAAGGAATCTTGGTGATCATTTGGCGCATATATGGAGGCAAGGGTCATTTTTACTTCTCCTATCTGGCCTTTATTAAACATGAAGCGCCCCGTCGGGTCTGCTAGGGCAGTGTTTCTCAACTCCAGTCCTCAAGGCGCCCCAACAGGTCATGTTTTCAGGCTCTCCATTGTTTTGCACTGGTTATTTGATCAGTTTAACTGCTTTAGTAATTCCCACAGCTGTTTCATCTGAGGGAAATCCTGAAAACATGACCTGTTGGGGCGCCTTGAGGACTGGAGTTGAGAAACACTGTACTAGGGTATTCTGACACGACCATGGGAGTCAGCTAGACAATAGTATCGACACACCTTTGGTTTTAGCTAGCTTATTGGTGGAATGGTAAGCAGTAGGGGTGAGCTTCGTGTTCGAGTCGAACCCATGTTCGACTCGAACATCGGCTGTTCGCCGAAATGCAAACATCACGGCCCATAATTCACTGTAGCATCGCAGTGCATTGCTGGCTGATGATTGGCCAAGCATGCACTATGACCCGTATGCTTAAGCCAATTATGTCTCATAGGGATTAGTACACGCCCCACCCTATATAAGGCCGCCTCCGTGGCGGCCTTGTGTAGTGTGTTGCAGTGGTTAAAGAGAGAGCTTACAGAGAGAGAGAGAGACAGTGTCATTTATATTGAGTTAGATAGAGCAGGCAGGCGAGTCATTTAGCTGCAGTTACAGTATGTAGAGGATATATATGCATCCTAGGTGTTGTATATATATTTATACACTGTATTCTGTTTAGCTAGATCCGTTCCTGTTATTCTCTATACTGTGACAGACAGGCAAGTGATTGTGCTAGCTGCAGTGTTTCACTTAGTGTACTGTGTGCTTTGCATAGTGTTCACCTAAAGCTTACCTGAATACAATTAGTGGTGTTCTCATAATAAAACCACAGGCAGGGAGCTGCATTAATTTCATTTAGTGTACTGTAGTACTTCTGTCCTTTGCACAGCGTTCACTTAAAGGAACCTGAATACAATTTGTGGTGTTCTCATAATAAAACCACAGGCAGAGAGCTGCAAGTATTTTCAATTAGTGTACTGTGTCCTCTGCACAGTGTTCACCTAAAACGAACTGAAGACAATTGCTGCTTTTCTCATACTAATACAACAGCAGGCAGTTGATTCTGATAGCTGCATTATAATCAGTACAGATATATATATATATATATACATCCCACCTTTGTGCAGCTACATCTCACTGCAGGCCATTAGTTTGTCTGGAAGGCAAACAAGGAGAGGCAGACAGTCACGAGGCAATAAAAGTGGGCAAGCAGGCTCTGTGTCTAGAGGCAACAGTGCTGGTCGTGGACACGGTGCATCCTCATCAGCACATGGCCATGGGACACGCTTGTCCTTATTTTCGTCAGCTGGCCATGTTGACCACAACATGCCCAAGACTTGGTAGAGTGGATGACCAAGCCGTCCTCATCCTCCTCATCCTCTCTTACCCAGGCTCAGGGTACTTTGTCTGGCAAAGCAGCTGCCAAAGCGGCCTCTTCCCTCGGCTCAATGGCATCAGTCACTCCTTCCCTAGCCCCACCATGTCCTCCTGAGGAGTCCCCCGAACTGTTTGACCACAGTGTTGGGTACATGCTCCGGGAGGATGCCCAGCATTTTGAAGGCTCCGATGATGGACCCCAGCTAGAGGAAGGCAGTAACATGAGCCCAGAGAAAGGGGGTAGTAACGTGAGCCCAGAGAGAGAGGGTGCCCAACAAGGACAGCTATCTGGCAGTCATGTTCCTCCAGCTGCAGCATACTGCCAAATTTGCTCCAGTGATGAGGAGGGAGGGGATGATGAGGTCACTAACTCCACGTGGGTGCCTGATAGGAGAGAGGAGGAGGAGGAGGCACATCTCCAATGAGGCAGGATGCCCTCCAGGGGCCAGCCTAAGGGCAGCACCGCATGTGCAGGGCGCTGCTGTCTCTGCGCGTTATTCCAAAAGTTGTTTGGTGTGGGCCTTTTTTCAGATGGGTGCAGCAGATCGCACCGTTGCCATTTGCAACATATGTCTGAAGCGTATCTCGCGTGGCCAAACATCAGCCGCTTGGGCACAACGTGCTTTACCAGACATATGTCGACCTGCCATGCAGTTCGTTGGCAAGCGTACCTAAAAGACCCACACCAAAGAACAAAGCGGACCTCTCCTTGCTCCTCATCAGCTGGGATCTCCAACCCCACTATACCTTCAGTCCTCTCTGAAACCTGCACTGAGAGGAATGAAGGTGTAGAATTAGGTGTGTCACAGCCAAGTACTTGCGGGCAATCTGCTATCGGTACACCGACGTCCGATTGTACCAGGCAAATTTTCTTGCCCCAGCTGCTGCACCGCCAAAAGAAGTTCGCTCCCAGCCATCCACATGCCCAGCGGTTGAATGCTAGCTTGGCTAAATTGCTAGCACTTCAACTGCTGCCTGTTCAGTTGGTAGACTCTGCCCCCTTCCATGAGTTTGTGGAATGTGCCGTTCCTCGGTGGCATGTTCCCAAACGCCACTTTTTCTCACGGAAGGTGATTCCGGCTCTCTACCGGCATGTGGAAGGCAATGTCATGCCTGCTGGACCATGAGTCAGTGCATATTACCACTGACTCATGGTCCAGCAGGCATGGACAGGGACGTTATTAGACATGTGCGATTAGTTTCGTACGAATCGAAAATTCGTACGAATTTTTTGAAATTCGTACATTTGTACGAATCCGAATTACGAATTTTTATGAATACGAATTCTGTACGAAATACGAAATTTCGTTTACGAATTTCGGATCCAAATTATCCGAATCCAAACTAACGATTTTCAACTAATACGAAAGAAACAAACAAAAAAAAAAGTTACGAAAGTAGGAGTTGTGTCCAGAATCAATGAAAACAATGTACTCTACCCCGTCCAAAAGTACGAATTATGGTATTGAGCTTCTCTTTAATAGTGCCGTTGTACGTCTTATACGTCACCGTGTTCTTGGCGTTCGGAATTTCCGACAACATTTGTGCGACCGTGTGTATGCAAGACAAGTTTGAGCCAACATCCTTCGGAAAAAAAATACACGGTTTTGTTGTCGGAATTTCCGATCGTCTGTACACGGCATGAGTCCGTAGAGTTCAATATTAACGATTCGTAAGAAATTCGTATTTCGTACGAATCCGAATTAAATTCCGTACACGAATTGAGAATTACGATTTTTTTTAATACGGAACGGAACGAAACGAAACAAATTTTTTGACGGCTCCCATGTCTAGACGTTATCTATATTTCACGGCACATTGGGTGACTCTCCTGGCAGCTGGGAAGGATGCAGGACAACGTGCAGTAGTGTTGGAGTTTGTTGTTCCGCCACCACGCCTGCAAAATGTTACTACTGGTGATTCTGACACACCTCTCTCCTCCACCCCCTCCTCTTCTTCTTTCTCCATGGCCACTACCTGTGCTTTGTCCTTGGAACCAGCACAGCCATGCGGTGCTTGAGCTGGTGTGCTTAGGGGACAGGAGCCACACTGGGGCAGAGATTTTGTCAGCTCTGCAGGGGCAGGCTCAGAGGTGGTTGACGCCACGCCAGCTTAAGCCAGGAAAGGTGGTTTGCGACAATGGCACCAACCTCCTCTCCGCCCTCCGACAGGGACAACTGACCCATGTGCCCTGTTTGGCTCACGTTCTTAACTGGGTGGTGCAGCGGTTCTTGGGCAGGTACCCGGGCTTACAGGAGGTCCTGAAGCAGGCCAGGAAACTCTGTGGGCATTTCCGCCGGTCATATAATGCCAGTGCTCGGCTGGCTGACCTGCAAAAGGAATCCAACCTGCCCAAGAACCGCCTAATCTGTGACATGTCCACCAGGTGGAACTCTACGTTGGCCATGCTGCAGCGGCTGCACACGCAGCAGAGGGCCATCAATGAGTATCTGTTGCAATATGGCACCAGGACAGGGTCAGGGGATCTTGGATTTTTTTCCCCACGCCAGTGGGCCATGATCAGGGATGCATGCACTGTCATGGCACTATTTGAGGAGGCCACGAGGATGGTGAGCAGTGACAGTGCATGCATCAGTGACACTGTCCCTCTTGTCCACCTGTTGGAGCACACGCTGCGGGGAATAATGGACAGGGCACTTGAGGCAGAACAGAGTGAGGAAGAGGAGGACTTCCTTACCTCTCAAGGCCCCCTTTATCCAGACAGTGTTCCTGCTGGCCCGGCTATTACACAGGAAGAGGAGGTGGAGGAGGATTGTGTCAGCATGAAGGTGGAGCCTAGCACTCAGCATTAGCAGCAGTCTTCAAGGGATCAATTACAGTCCCAAGACTTGTACGTGGCTGGGAGGAGGTGGCTGCGGATCATGTCGTCCTGAGTGACCCAGAGGACTCCGGACCAAATGCCTCAGCAAACCTACGCTGCATGGCCTCCCTGATCTTTCAAAACCTGCGGAGGGATCCTCGTATTTGTGCGATCAAGGAGAGGGATCATTACTGGCTGGCAACTCTCCTTGATCCACGTTACAAGGGTAAGGTTGCGGACCTTATCTTGCCTTCGCAGAGGGAGCAGAGGATGAAGCATCTTCGGGAGGCCTTGCAGAAAGGTATGTGCAATGCGTTCCCAGAGACTGTGAGTTTACAAATTCCTGGTCCTGGACAACGTGTTGCTGAGGCTTCAGTCAGTCAAAGAAGGAGCGGTGGAGAAGGTGGCCGTCTGACAATTTTTTAGTATGCAGCCCCAAGGTATGATCGGTTCCAGCAACCATCGCCAGCGTCTGGTTTACATGGTGCAGGAATATCTAGGGGCAAGATCAGACTTGGACACCTTCCCCACCGAAAATCCTCTGGGTTACTGGGTCTTGAGGATGGATCACTGGCCAGAGCTTGCACAGTATGCAATTGAGCTACTGGCCTGTCCTGCATCCAGCGTTCTTTCGGAATGCACATTCAGTGCTGCTGGAGAATTTGTAACCGAACACATGGTGCGCCTGTCCACCGACTCGGTCGATCGACTGACCTTCATAAAAATGAATCAGCCTTGGATCACCACCAGCTACCAAGCACCTGATGCTGATGTAACCGATTTTTTTTTTTAAATGTCAGATCCCTTTAAGACTGCCTATGCTGATTCTGAGTGACTATCCTGTTTCGCTGAGTGACTATCCTCTTCCTCCTCAATGATCACGCTGATAGCTTGTAAGAAATCTGGGCACCGCCACCAGTGGCTACGGCCCAATTTTTCAGCCCCTGTTTAACAGGGGCATGTATTTACAATTTTTGATGCAATACTTTGCAGCAGGGCTCATTCCTGCGCTCCTAATAGAGTATCTTTGAGGGGTTGCAGTGTTGTGGCACCAGTACCAGTGCCTAAGGCTCAATTTTTCTGCCCCGGTTTAACAGGGGCGTCTAATTACAATTTTTGATGCAATACTTTGCAGCAGGGCTCATTGCTGCGCTCCAAGTACAGTATCTGTGAGGGGTCGCAGTGTTGTGGCACCAGTGCCTAAGGCCCAATTTTTCAGCCCCTGTTTAACAGAGGCGTATAATTACAATTTTTGATGCAATACTTTGCAGCAGGGCTCATTGCTGCGCTCCAAGTACAGTATCTGTGAGGGGTTGCAGTGTTGTGGCAACACCACCACCACCACCAAAGGCCAAATTTTTCTGTCCCTGTTCAACAGGGGCATGCATTTACAATTCTTGATCTAATATTTCACAGCAGGGCCCATTCATGCGCCCACTAAGAGTAACTGTGAGGGCTTACAGTGTTGTGGCACCAGCACCACCACCAAAGGCCCAATTTTTTCTACCACTGTTCAACAATGGCATGTAATTACAATTCCTGATATAATAGTTAACAGCAGGGCGTTCCAGTGCCCACCAAGAGTAACTGTGAGGGCTTACAGTGTTGTGGCAACACCAACACCTAAGGGGCAAATTTCTGCAGAGTATATACGGCAGGCCCCTACTTTCAAACATCCAACTTACAAACGACTCCTACTTGCAAACGGAAGGAGACCACAGGAAGTGAGAGGAAATCTACCCCTAGGAAGGGAAATTCTCTCCTGTAAGAGTTAATAAGGGAAAAAGGTGTCTCCTCTCTACTCTTTATCACCAATCCTTGTTTAAAAAAATAAAATAAATCCAAAAACATTTGTCATTGTGACGGAAAGTGACGTAAAATGTTCTGAACAGGTGCACACTGCACAGACAGCAAAACAAATGTTACAGGGGTGATAACCCTTCCCTATGTTTTCCAAAAAGCTTAAAAATAGATTTTTTGGCTGGACCTACACTTAAAAAATTACAAACAGATTCTACTTAAGAACAAACCTACAGTCCCTGTCTTGTTTGCACCGCCTGTATACTGCTGTTAAGAGTATATAGGGCCTTTTTTAATTTGGAAGCGGGGTTCCCCTTAATATCCATACAAGAGCCAAAGGGGCTGGTAGTGGGCTGGGGGGTACCCATGCCATTTTCTCAATGATTTTCATCCATATTGCCGGGACCAGACATTACATTAAAGCCGCAAGCAGTTTTAAATTATTTTTTTCTTTTAGAAATGTAAGTTTGTGCAGGGACAGTTCTAAACATGGGAAACACGTGCCACTTCACAGGCATACTATAGGCACCCCCCAGGTACGATATTTAAAGGAATATTTCACTTTTTTTCACTTTAAGCATCATTAAAATCGCTGCTCCCGAAAAAACTGCCGTTTTTAAAACTTTTTTTTGCATTGATACATGTCCCCTGGGGCAGGACCCGGGTCCCCAAACCCTTTTTAGGACAATAACTTGCATATTAGCCTTTATAATTAGCACTTTTGATTTTGAACGTTCGAGTCCATTGTGTTTAATAGGGTTCTAAAGTTCGCGTAAACTTTCGGTCCGTTCGCAGGTTCTGTTGCGAACCAAACCGGGGGGGTGTTTGGCTCATCCCTAGTAAGCAGCTGGAAAATACCTATTCTTCAGGTTGGGAAGTTTATCGTCTCTGAAGTGCGTTTCTTAAATAAACGCCATATCTACGTGTGAGCGTTTCAGGTCATTCAATAATATACATCTCTTTTCAGGGGTATTTAACCCCTTGGCGTTAAGCGAGTGTATTGTCACAGTATCCATCTCAATATAGGGCGTGGGTATTGGGGTAGGGAAAGAAGGGAAAGGAGACAAAAAAATGAGAGAGAAACCCCCAAGATCCAAGAATAATGAAGCTCTATATGCAACTGATCCCATACCTTGAGCCCATTACACAGAGCTGTCATGCCATACCAGCCATGACCAAGTTGCTGGCAGCCTTACATTCTTTTGGAAAGGTGTCATACCGAATGGTCACAGGTGAGATTGTGGGAATTACCCAGTCCTCTTTTGCCTGTCTCCTCACCCAAGTCCTAATTGAATTCCGTGCAATAGCATCCAAAAACATATTTTTCCCTGAATCTTGCCAGGAGTGGGATGAAATAAAAAAGATTTCTACAGTATTTCCGGAATACCCAATGTGCTCGGTGCAATTGACTGTACCCATGTTGCCTTTTTTTCACCTTTATTTAAGGAGCACATATACAGGAACAGGAAAGGTTATCACTCCTTAAACATCCAGGTGGTTTGTGATGCCAATCTGATCATCAGGAATGTGGTCACAGGATTTCCAGGATCTTTGAATGATGCACACATATTACGCCAATCCAAAATCTATGGCAATTTCAGAGACATTAGTATAGGGCAAGTAAAAAGTGATGTTTTTTCTGACATCATACTTTTAATAGTGATGTCAGCAGTTAAACAGCACCCCAGTAGGATAAGTAGGGCAAGTAATATGTATTCAAGTTTTAAAAAATATATTTTTTTTTACAGCAATGTAAAGTGCAGACATAGATCAGCATAAGGTAATACCATGTATCAAGTAATCTTTTTTTTCTGACATCATGCTTTAAAATTTAAATTTTTTTTTTTTTATTTCTTCTTTCTTTTTAACAGTGGTGCCAGAAGTTAAACAGCACCCAGTATAGGGCAAGTAATGTGCAATTCAGCTTAAAAAATGCATAAAGAGAGCCACATCTACTCTTGGCTTACTTGACACGTTGGGTTGTTTTATCTCCATCCACCTTAATTGTTTGCTGTATATTGATTTTTAGGATAAAAATCTGCAAGCTTTCTGTCCTTTTCAAAATTGCATCCCACTCCAAATGATTCAGTGCTGACTGTACAATATTTCTGCTTGTTTGTCTGGCAAAAATCACCATGTCACTTCCTCTTCAAATGCTGACTAATAAATGGCTTACATGATGTGCAGTGTGTCTCTGTAATATTTTTGCCTTGTGTAGCGCACCCACCCCAGCCTTTACCTGCTTTTCTTCTATTTGGCTCCTTTGCAGGAAAAGACTGAGGCACACTGCACCACAAGCCCATACCCTCCTTGATGGGGAGGTTGAGCGGTGTTAGTTTCTCGGGCCTGCCTGCAGCCAGTGTTTGAAAACCTCCAGAGCTGACCTCATTTCTGGGGTAGCCAGAAACAAGTCCTTAGTTCTCCCCAGTAAGCAACTGTCCACACCAACTGAAAAGTCCAACTTCTTATTTATTCTTAAGGGCAATAAATAGTCTCTTTGAGAGCAGACAGGTTGAGACAAACACGGGTCAGATAAGGTGGGAGGAGGTCCAGGCACAAACCTAATTTAGGGTTTTTCCTGCTCTGGTTTGCACCAACAGGCTTGGTGCATGGTCCCTGCCACGGACCATGAGGTTGGTCACTGCCACTGACCTGGTGAATAGTTGCAAGTCACTGCCACTGACCTGGTGTGCATAGAGTCACTGCGACTATGACATAAAGAACCCGCACTTCCTTCTTTGAGTAACTTGGCCCCTTTTTAGGATAAGAACATCCCTCCGGAGAGTTACCAGAGGCCCTTACCAGAGGCCCCCTCTGTCACCACGACTCTGCGCTGGGTCTTCAGAAAGGGTCACCTCCCTGGCCTCCTCGATCCTGGATACGGGCAGATCCCTGGGAGCCTCGATCCTTAGCGGACCCCAGCCGAAGGTTGCTGGGTTCCAGGCCCTCGCCAAAGTACCTCACCCCAGACTAAAGGTGTCTGGGATGGAAACAGCAGCTCCGTCTCCGGGCCTAGGGCACCCGGAGACAACACGCTCGCCCAGGCCTCCGGGCCTAGGGCACCCGGAGGCGACACACACACACCCAGGCCTAAGGTGCCTGGGCGCGGAACCAACGAACCCTCTGGAAGTTGGCCGCCCCCTTTTATATCCTCTCCCAACAGGCACAGCAGGTTCCCCGCCCCGCCGTACTGCTACCGAGAGGGGACAAGAAAAGGCACAACCCTGTACCACGGTTCAACCCGGGCCTATGGCAACAGCACCACCTATAGGCCCCAGGGAACTGCACATCAGTACTATTTCCCAGGGACAGAAATGGTCCATGAAACCTAACAATTAGTGCATCTGAGCCTAGTTACCACTCAGATGCTCCCCCTAAATATGACACCCCGCTACACTTGTATCCTTGAAAAAATTCACTACAGTATTCATTAAGACCCCTTTTACAATGAGGCAGTTTTCATGCATTTTAACACTAGAAATAGTGCCTGTAAAGCGCCTGAAACTGCCTCCCATGCCGCCTGACTGTGAAAGCCTGAGTGCTTTCACACTGGGGCGGTGCGCTTTCAGGATGTTAGAAAAAGTCCTGCAAGTAGCATATTTGGGGTGGTTTGGGAGCGCTGTATACAGCACACCCAAAACGCCCCTGACCACTGCAATGCATTGGCAGTGCTTCCGAAGCATGATAACCATTCATATATGTGCAACTTAAAGTTGCAGCGACTTCAAAGTAGTTCATGCACTACTTTGGTCCGACTTTCATGCAACTTGAGGGCCATAGACTTCAATGTTAACCCTCAAAATTTACATGAAAGTCATACGTAAATGTTATACAATACAACAGTTGTGCAACAATTGTCCATTATCACTGGTCAAAGCCAAAGTCGTATCCAGGTTGCACCCATCAAAGTTGCATCAACGTTGCACCAAAGGTGCACTCCAAAGTCCGCGCAACTTTGGAGTCATACAAGTGTGAATGGAGCATTATGGTTAAAAAATGCCTCAGCTTTATTTTGTTTTGATGTGTAAATAATTTAGATTTTAATCTGTTAACTAGTTCAGTTACTCAATTTTGGTTACTGCTAGATAAAAACCATGTGTCACCGCAAAAAATACTTAAAATAGGATATGTAATCAAGTTATACCTGTAATTAATCATTAATAGGAGTGCTGATGCTTGATCAGTGTGGGTGCCTATTTTTACTTGCAACCCCTTTACTGACATGTACGGTAGTGTTGATCTCCTAAAACTTTCTCTGGTTATCCCTGATGACCTCACACTACTCGTTTCATGTGCATTTATGTGTATTAATGTGAGGTCAGCAGGAGGAACCAGTGTGATCTGCAGTGAACCATGAAGATCAGTACTACTTGAAGTGTCAGCTCAAGTGATAAATTCTAGTGACACAAGCAGCATTCAGAAACACGTGTTTCAGAAAAGGTAAGTATTCAGCCACTTCTTTAACCGCTTGAGGACCGCCGCACGCCAATGTACGTCGGCAGAATAGCACGGGTGGGCACATGGGCGTACAGGTACGTCCCCTTTAAGAGCCCAGCCGTGGGTCACGAGCGCGCCGCCGGTGGCGCACTCGCGACCCGGTCCTCTTCTCCGTGACCGTCTCCGTGGGAACAGCGGACCCGATCGCCCCTGGTGTCCCGCGATCGGGTCACAGAGAGGAAGAACGGGGAGAGGTAAGTGTAACAAACCTCTCCCCGTGCTTCCTAGTGAGCCATCACTGATCGTCTGTTCCCTGTAATAGGGAACGACGATCAGTGACATCACATGCTAAGCCACGCCCCCCACAGTAAGAAACACAAATCAGCCCACACTTAACCCCTCCTGGTTAACCCCTTCACTGCCAGTGTAATTTTTACAGTAATCAGTGCATTTTTATAGCACTGGTCGCTGTAAAAATGACAATGGTCCCAAAATAGTCTCAAAAGTGTCCGATGTGTCCGCACTAATGTCGCAGTCACGAAAAAAAAACACTGATCGCCGCCATTACTAGTAAAAAAAAATTTTTTATATAAAAATGCCATAAAACTACCCCCTATTTTGTAAACGCTATAACTTTTGCGCAAACCAATTAATAAACGCTTATTGCGATTTTTTTACCAAAAATATGTAGAAGAATAAGTATCGGCCTAAACTGAGGGAAAAAAAATTATATATTTTTTGGGGATATTTATTATAGCAAATGTTAAAAATATTGAATTTTTTTCAAAATTGACGCTCTATTTTTGTTTATAGCGCAAAAAATAAAAACCGCAGAGGTGATCAAATACCACCAAAAGAAAGCTCTATTTGTGGGAAAAAAGGGATGCCAATTTTGTTTGGGGGCCACGTCGCACGACCGCACAATTGTCAGTTAAAGCGATGCAGTGCCAAATCGCAAAAAGGGGCCTGGTCCTTATGCTGCAGATTGGTCCGGGTCTTAACCACTTCCATACTGGGCACTTAAACACCTTCCTGCCCAGACCAATTTTCAGCTTTCTGCGCTGTTGCACTTTGAATGACAATTGCACGGTCATGCTACACTGTACCCAAACTAAATTTTTATCATTTTGTTCCCACAAATAGAGCTTTCTTTTGGTGGTAATTGATCACCTCTGCGATTTTTATTTTCTGCAAAAAAATAAAAAAAAGACCGAAAATTTTGAAAAAAAAAAGTTTTTTTTTTGGTTTCAGTTACAAAACTTTGTAAATAAGTTAGTTTTCTCCTTCACTGATGGGCACCAATGGGGCTGCACTGACGGGCACGGATAAGGCGGCACGGATGGGCACTGATGAGGTGGCACGGATGGGCAACGATCGGCGGCACGGATGGGCAACGATCGGCGGCACGGATGGGCAACGATCGGCGGCACGGATGGGCAACGATCGGCGGCACGGGTGGGCACAGATCGGTGGCACGGGTGGGCACAGATCGGCGGCACGGGTGGGCACAGATTGGCGGCACGGGTGGGCACAGATAGGCGGCACGGGTGGGTACAGATAGGCACGGATAGGCGGCATGGATGGGCACTGATAGGTGGCATGGGTGGGCACTGATAGGTGGCATGGGTGGGCACTGATAGGTGGCACTGTACTGTACTAATGGATGCCAATCAGTGCCAAACAATAATGCCTGCCAATCAGTGGTGCCCATTGTGGGCACTGATTGGCATCTATTGTGGCACTGATTGGCATCCATTATCCCTGGTGGTCTAGGGTGGCATACCTTATTGTGGGCTTCCCTGGTGGTCTAGTGGCATCCCTGGTGGTCTAGTGGCATCCCTGGTGGTCCAGTGGGCATCCTCGGGGGGGCTGTGCTGATATTCGATCAGCACAAACCCCCCCTGTCAGAGGAGCAGCCGATCGGCTCTCCTCTACTCGCGTCTGACAGACGCGAGTGAGGAAAAGCCGATGACCGGCTTTTCCTGTTTACACTGTGATCAGCCGGGATTAGACACGGCTGATCACGTGGTAAAGAGTCTCCGTCGGAGACTCTTTACCTAGATCGGTGTTGCGGGGTGTCAGACTGACACCCCGCAGCAACGATCGCCGCGATGCGCGCCCCCGGGGGCGCGCAGCGGCTCAAAATCCTGAGGACGTCATATGACGTCCTGTCAGGATTCTGCAACCACTTTGCCGACGTCAATCCGCTATAGGGCGGGCGGCAAGTGGTTAAGTGGTTAAAGGTATAAGCTTGTTTGAAAAAATTTGAAAACATTTGGTTTAAAATATGTGACTGGGTTGCTTTACCTTCAGAGTAGGCTGGGATCAGGGCCGATCCTAGGGTCACAGACGCCTGGGTGCAGAAATATTTCTGGCGCCCCCATGTGGGCGTGGTCATCCTACAAACTCCTCCCCTTTACACATGTTTCTATGGCAACGATTCAAACACAGAGATGCTCCCCTAAGAAGTCGTTGTTACTTTAGGATCCTCCCATGATCCTTTAACAATAAAGAAGTACAGACCACCCCCACAAACCACCCCCCATTAGTACAGACCACCCCCCTCCATTAGTAGAGAACCCCCCACAAACCACCCGCCCATTAGTACAGATCCCCCACAAACCATCCCCCCTCCATTAGTACAGACCCCCCACAAACCAGCCCCCCTCCATTAGTACAGACCCCCTCCTGGCCCCCACAAACCATCCCCCCTCCATTAGTACAGACCCCCCACAAACCACCCCCTTCCATTAGTGCAGACCCCCCACAAACCATCCCCCCTCCATTAGTACAGATCCCCCCCTGGCCCCCACAAACCATCCTCCCTCCATTAGTACAGACCCCCCCTGGCCCCCACAAACCATCCTCCCTCCATTAGTACAGACCCCCCTGGCCCCCACAAACCACCCCCTTCCATTAGTACAGACCCCCACAAATCTTCCCCCCTTCATTAGTACAGACCCCCCCTGGCCCCCACAAACCATCCCCCCTCCATTAGTACAGACCCCCCCCTGGCCCCCACACACCACCCCCCTCCATTAGTACAGACCCCCTGGTGCCCACAAACCACCCCCTTCCATTAGTACAGACCCCCCCTGGCCCCCACACACCAGACCCCCTCCATGAGTACAGACCCCCCACAAATTATCCCCCCTTCATTAGTACAGTCTACAGACCCCTCCTCGGGACAAATGCAAACCCCACCCAGGCGGCAGCTGGAGAGGACAGTGTGCAGCCGAGCCGCCCAGGTGGAGAGGATCGTGACAGTTAGAACAAATGTCACGCTGATGCACTGCATTCATTGCACTGCACCACACGGACCGGACCGCCCCGCCCCCCACTACGTCACCGCGGGTCTCTCTCCCAGCCGCTCCAATCTCCTCTGCCTGGAGGATGGAGGGGGGAGCAGGGGGAGCAGGAAACAGCAGTGCCGCAGCGGCTATGATCGGCGGCAGTGAGCGGCAGAGACTGAGAGCGGCCTCGCTCTGTATACCAATAAGGAGGAGGAGGAGGGAGGGGAACACTCTGGTGCTTGAGCGCCCCCACCTCTGTGGCGCCTGGGTGAAGTGCACCCCTCGCACCTCGTCTAGGACCGGCCCAGGCTGAGATGTAGGGAAGGTTCTGGACATGGCTGGACTGTCTGGCAGGACTGCCTGGGTCATAAATTGAGCTGAATATAATTTAATAGGTAAAAAAAGATTTAATTTATGTGTTTGAACTATGTATTTCCTGCTTTTTTTTCCTTTCTAATCAATAACTTTGTTGTGTAACGCAAAATGATTAAATGATTCATGATCAATATCTGTGGATTTTCATAAGAATTGGATGGATATTAGAGTTTAAGAACCAATAGAAAAAAATAAAGCATTTTTAAAATCAGACAAGCATTCTGCCATGGGGATAGCACCTAATTACACTTTAGGACAGATAAAGCAAATGCATGGATTTGTATTTAATTCTCTCATTGTTACACAGAATCTACTGAAAACCAAGAAACACATATCTAGTTTTGAGTAATCATGTTCTGTTATTGCTGTTGCATACCATGATAATGAGAATTAAATTTTAATAGGTTATTTATGCTTTGTGAAAACATAGTTAAATATAGCTGACTTGATTTATAATGTTCCTTACCACCAGCTGTAAAAAGGTTTTCTGGTGAAAAACTTAATAGTGAATGTAAAATAAAGTGCCTTGTCACATAATACAGTATTTTAATAAAACATATGCTTTTATAATAAATGTTGATAATGATGAAAGTTATAACTCACCAATGTAAGCAAGCAATATTTTAAGGAAAAAATTATTATTTTGTCAAACATTTTTATTTTATATTTTAAGGAAGTATTACAGATAATGTTAAAACATTGTACGAGTCCAGATGGTGAAAGGTTTTGGGGATAAAACACATTGAGAGCAACTTCAGGAACTTAATATATACAGTCTGGAGGTAAGAAGGGATAGAGAAGACATAATTTAAACCTTTAAATAGAAAAATATTATGAGTAACCCCCAGGGGTACTAATGGGACTTTGAAGGCAACTCAGAAATTGACAAACTGAATAGGTAAAATCACAACATTTTATTATACATAGTAAAAGATGATGTTGTATTACAACATCAGATATGGAAAATGGATATAATGTTGTTGGTAGAAACCATTGATGCATAAATAGTGACACTCTCCTTTTAATGACCAATGCGTTTCGGGAAGACATTAATCCCTTCTTTGGGGGCCTTCTAGGAGGGGGTCACACAACATTGTATTTTTTGTGGGAAAAAAGATGCCAATTTTGTTTGGGGGCCACGTCGCACGACCGCGCAATTGTCAGTTAAATCTCATTTACTGGTTTTCAGGTCGTTCTTCATAGGCCTTGCTGTTCCTCAGTGCGTTCTTTTTAAGTTCGTTCTGACCAGACGGCCAGTTCCTAGCCATGTTGGAAGTACGTTCTCATCGTAGAGCTCGTGTTGCATATGCGCTTGGTGTTGCGGTTAATACTTTGACCCAAGCTCAGTCCATGAACAGGGTGAGGAGGAGTTCATGCTCCAGCGGGACCAATTCTCTCTTATGCCTCTGCTGCGGGAAATCCAGGAGAATAATCCTGATGACTACAGGAATTATTTCCGGATGACGGACCCCGTTTTTCACCGTCTGTTGGATTTGGTGTCCCCCTATTTCACGAGGCAGGACACTGATGCGCCAGGCCATGACTGCCGAGCAGAGGCTCATTGCCACGTTGCGATACCTGGCAACTGGGAGAAGCCTGCAGGACCTCAAGTTCATGACAGGCATCTCCCCCCAGGCTCTGGGGGTCATTATTCCAGAAACCTGTTCTGCCATCATACAAGTTATGCAGAAGGACTATATTAAGGTAAGTTTTATCCTTTAACAACACATTCTATGTCATTCATGTATGCTAATGTATTTTATTTCTTTCCTCCTTCCCTAATTACCATGATTGTATTATGCTGTTAATGTCCCCTTTGTCCTCATGCATGATGTAAGCTTTTTTTGGCCTACCTGCATATTTGCCTTCACTAACCTCTCCAGCATGCTATCCTGGGCCCAAACACACCTAGCCTAGTCACTTAACAATGTATTTTGTCAGCTCCATTGTATTGCTTTACCCTCCCCCCCCCTAAAATGTGTCCAAATGTTTTGCTTCTCATTACATTCAGGCAGAGTGGTAGAGGCTTTTTTTTGAGGGCCCAAACGCAGCTAGAACTCGCCCCCCCTCTAAAATGTGTCAAAATGTTTTGCTTCTCATTACATTCAGGCAGAGTGGTAGAGGCTTTTTTTGAGGGCCCAAACTCAGCTAGAACCCCTCCCCCCCTAAAATGTGTCGAATGAGCCATCAGAGGGGGTGAGGAATGTGATAATTGTGCCTTCTATTTTTGTCTTTAAATACTCCTAAAAAAAATGTTATACTGATGTTGGCCAAGAATGTTTTTGTGTAATCTGCTTGCAATGTTATGTGCAAAAGTCCTAAAAAAAAATCTTGTTTGACTCCACGGTTACCTTCATCGCCACAGGAATGGCAGACTGTGGCATCCCAT
The DNA here is from genome assembly GCA_029206835.1 of Rana muscosa. Taxonomy (NCBI): domain Eukaryota; kingdom Metazoa; phylum Chordata; class Amphibia; order Anura; family Ranidae; genus Rana; species Rana muscosa. Next base: position 1,001,558,642 of record CM055116.1, read on the forward strand.
TTTGCTGAGTGGTGGGACTTTCCTAACTGCGGAGGGGCGATAAATGGGAAGCATGTCCGCATAGTGCCACCACCCCGTTCTGGGTCATACTATTACAACTACAAGGGGTTTAATAGTATTGTGTTGATGGCGGTGGTGTCGGCACACTATGAATTTATGTATGTGGACGTGGGGAAGAATAGCCGGATGTCCGATGGCAGAGTCTTCGCACAGACAGAATTTGCCCGACGTCTCCAGAGTGGTGGCCTGGCACTACCACATGATGAAGAGAACGTTGAGGGCCTTCCTTTTGTTTTTATTGCGGATGAAGCTTTCGGGGCTGGGACCACACCTGATGAGGCCATTCCCCCAGAGGACCCTCACCCCGGAGAGTAGGGTTTTTAATTACCGGCTGGCCAGAGCCCAAAGGGTTGTTGAGAATGCCTTCGGGATAATGACCAGCCGGTTCCACCTGTTCCTTACATCGATACATATGGCGGAATACAAACTTAATCATATTGTTTTCACCTGCTGCATACTGCACAACTATTTACACAGAAATGCACCCAATTATATGACTACTGTTGGGCCTGAGGCCAAACTTTCTGACATAGCCCTGACGGGCCTGGATACTGGCTGTATTGGCTTGGCCCCCCAAAGCGCCGTGAAGTGCGGGAGAAATACGTGGAGTACTTTACGGGTAGGGGGGCCATTGCTATGCCAGACAAGCTCTGATTTTTTACCATAGAAATAAAAAAAAAATTCTGTGAAAAACTTGATTTGTCATTATTGCTTGTGTTTCTGTAATCTGTCTCCCAGGTTCTCCTAGTGCACTTGTAGTGCCAAGTGGATTTGTCTTTAGTAAATAACCACCATTGCCACAGTAAACAAGAACTAAATCTTCAAACTGGTATTGAGCATAGAAAGAAGAAGCCACACATTGTTGAGTAGAAAAATATTTTTGCTCTGTGCACAACTTGTGCGTTATAATTTTTTTTAGAACATTCTAAACAGTGTTTTAACAAAAATATATTTAGTTTTTTTGATTTTGCATAAACAGGCATGTTTCAAACAATAGAACATATAAAAACAATGGAACTTACAAAGTTCAACCTTTGAAAAACTGAAGGCAATATCAGACATTATATAGTGTTTCAAAAATGTTTTGCTGTTGCCTTCATGAGATGGGGTGATGTCACCCCTGAACAAGCCAAATTTGGAAGATGCACACAAATTGTGCGTCAAAATGGGGATTTCCTTCCTGATCCCATGCCTAATGTCAACATGTGCTATCTCCCATCATGGGGGAATCAATGGACGTGTTTTGGGGGTGCAAACCCTTCCTCTCACCTACTTGAGTTGCGAGGAAGGGGTTGCACCCCCAAAACACGTACATTGATTTGCCCTGATGGGAGATAGCACATGTTGACACACTGTGTGCATATTCCAAATTTGGCTTGTTAAATTACACAAGAATATCAAAAAGCAGGCTACAAAAACGTGAAATGGTGACATTAAAAACATCTTTACACTCTCCCCAAAACATCAATCATGTTTTTAATTTGTTGGTCAAAACGATAGAGTTTGTGCGTTATAACGTCGATTTCTCGACTCAAAACCATGAGATCCTGGATTATGATTTGTGCGCTCCCACTGGAGAAAGGAGTAGATTGATCTTCCACAAGCAGCACATCACCTAAAATAACAAAAAAACACATGTCTTATAAATATGCATGCATGCATGCATCTATTCCCTGAATCTGTGATGTATGACACTGACCTGTTGTGGTGACAATCTCGCACACTTCCTCCACATCTCCTTTCTCCACCTCTTCTTCGTCTACCTCTCCTTCCTCCACCTCTCCTTCCTCCACCTCTCCTTCCTCCACATCTCCTTCCTCCTCATCTCCTTCCTCCACATCCTGAGGTTGGGGTTCTCTCTGGTCCCCTTCTTTCTGAGGTTGGGGTTCCCTCTGTTCTTTCTGAGGTGTGGGGTTCCTGGCCTCCTCAGAGTGGTGTGCTCCAAGTCTATGCTCTCCTATGAAAATGAAACAAAAGGTATACTTTAGCACAGGGCTCAAAATTTCAAATCCTGAGCTACTAGCCAGACCTCAAGGGTTACTCGCCACCAGTTGCCGGGGCCCAACCCCTACCATGCCCCACCCCTAATCCCGCCCCTAAACACGCCCTCAAATTATCTCATGAAATGACACTTAAATGTTTTATGCAGAATTAAGTTATAAAAATAAATATTAACAACAACTTTGTCCAAAACTGCAGCCTGCCCGTGTCCGCCAATACAGCCTGTGTCCGCCAGTGCAGCCTGTGATGCCAATGCAGCCATCTGTCCCCAAATGCAGCCATATGTCCTGAAATGCAGCCATATCCCCAAATGCAGCCATATGTCCTGAAATGCAGCCATGTCCCCAAATGCAGCCATATGTCCTGAAATGCAGCCATGTCCCCAAATGCAGCCATGTCCCCAAATGCAGCCACATGTCCCGAAATGCAGCCACATGTCCTGAAATGCAGCCATATGTCCTGAAATGCAGCCATGTCCCCAAATTCAGCCATGTCCCCAAATGCAGCCATGTCCCCAAATGTGGCCATGTGTAGGTCCCCAGTGGCCTACCTGTGTAAGAGAGAGCCCCCCCTGCCACCGCCGCTGATGTCTGGTTGATCAGCGCGGGGGGGCGGTCATGGGGCAAGAGAGAGGAGAGGAGAGGAGGAGCTTCTGCCGCCGCCGCCGCCGCATTGATCAGCGCGCGGGGAACGTAACAGCTTTTATTTCAATAGCTGTGTGTTCCACGCCGCACGTGCGTCACAACCCCTCCCCCTTTTCCCGGCACTTTGATAGACAGATCACCTGCCCAATCCTGGGGCGGGTGATCTGTCTATCAAAGTGCCCGGACAAGGGGGAGAAGCTATATATGAAGACGGGGAACACACAGCTATTGAAATGAAAGCTGTTATGTTCCCCGCGCGCTGATCAATGCAGCGGTGGCGGCGTCAGCATCATCTCCTCTCCTCTCTCTCCCTTGCCCCACGACCGCCCCCAGGCAGCCCACACTCACCCAGCCCTCAAAATCCACTCGCAAATTGCGAGCAGGGGAGTGGAAATTTTGAGGGCTGAAATAGAAATATGAAACATTTCTTGGAAGTGGGGTACAATTGTCTGTTTTGGCAGAGTTACAAGCTGAAAACATGTTTTTAAAAAAAATTCTAAGCTGGAATACTGACCTTTTTTTTCCAAGTAACACACATGGAGACACCCCAAAAGTATCCACTGTAGCACCTGTGTGAGACACTCTAAAAAGGTTGTTCTGGTGTCCCACACAGGTGCTCCAGAGTACAGCTGTGGAAAAAGCTGCTGAGTGTCCTCTCCTTTACACTGAATCAAGTTTGCATTTCACATTCTAGTTCAAAACACAGCATCTAGACAACAATGTTTATAAACGTTGTTTTAATAGAAATAGGTATGGCCAAATGTGGTTTACCTGTATCTGTGCAAAATATCGAATTTTGTTGACGATTGATGTTTACTATGAACGATTATACTTTGCCATTTTCAAATATCCAACCAGTCAATTAAAGCACATGGAGCAAAACATGCAAGTATAATAATCAAATTATTAATAACACAGGAGAAATACTTACTTTTTACTAGCATTTTTTTTATCTTCCTGTATTGCTCCGGCTCCCTCAGCTTCAGGTCAGACCACCTTTTTCTGAGCTGCTCTTTGGATCTCCGGACCCCAAATTTTTTGAACAGACTCCTCACCACTTTTCCCATTATTTTGGCCTTCCTGAGATTAGGGGTGTTGTACGGCCAATGCTTCCCATCATAATCTCTCCTCCGCAAGATGTCCACCATCTCCACCATCTCAGCAAAGGACATATTACTGGTCTTGTATCTTCTCCTTGATCGGGACTTTTCCGGCTCCGGGCTTTCCTTGTCGGAACTTAAAACAACCCGCACCTGCTGTGTCACCGCCATGTCGTCTCCCACTGTGCGTTGAACGAGAAGGGGGGGAATATCCGAGGAAGAACGTCAGGGGCGGGAACGTCAGGGGCGGCCGAAGTGGGCGGAGTTTCATGCATGCGCAGGGTATATAATGATAACACGCATGTGTCGTAACGACGTTGTGTGCGCGGAGTAAGGAGGACCGGAAGGTCCGAATGTCACTGACGAAGGTAAAAATTAAAGTTGGGGCATCAGTGGCCTATACTGATTCATGATTTTAAAGGGCTATATTGGGATAATATTAGGACAGTTTAGGCTGACCTAGTGTTTTTGTCTTGTGTTTTATCTTGCAGCAAAAATGCAGAGTTTTAAGGATCCAGTGGTCTTAAGAGCATTTATTGATAAATATAGAGAGCTCACAAACTTGTGGGAGGTAAAAAACTCTTTGTATCATAATCGTGTGGTACTGAGGACAACAATTGTGAAATTAGCTGAATATATGAAGACCTGGAACCCAGAGGCAGACTATGACATGATTAACAATAAAATAAATAATGTGAGAAATATCTACAAAAAACAGTGCAAAGAAGTCCGCGAATCCCGGAGATCAGGAGCAGCAGCAGACCAAGTATATGTCCCCAAGCTGTGGTACTACCAACACCTGCGATTTCTGGACGACCAGATTGAAGCCAGGGAATCTCTTTCCAGCCTTCCCTCCACCCTTCCCTCCACCCTTCCCTCCACCCCTGCAGAGGGTGCAGAGTAGCTATCTGACCTTGAAGAGCCGGATCTGCACATCTATAGTCAGGTATAGTATTTTACAACATATTTGTTGTCCGATAATTATTGTTGGGAACTAGATGTTATTATTCCAAAAGTAAATAATAAAAAATAAAAAAAAATAGACAGTAGTGGCCAGAATTGATTGGGACAAGAATAAAAAATGCTGGGGTCATAATGATAGTCTTTTCTATTTATTAACATTTAATTTGCAACAGTCATGAGCTGAAAATTGTGTGTGATTGGTGAACAAAAAACTTAAACTATGTCCCTTTTTTATACACAGGATGAGGTCAGCCAGGAGGACGAGGCTCTGGAGTGTGGCAGCCAGGAGGAGGCAGGGGTGAGTGGCAGCCAGGAGGAGGCAGGGCCAAGTGGCAGTCAGTAGGTGCCCAGGCCAAATGGTAGCACCCAGTCAGAGGTGCTTCCCCTCCATGTCAGACCAAAAAGGCCCAGGAATATCACCCAGGTGAAGGAGGAATCCCTGAGGATCATAAGGAAAGCAGCTGAAATAATGAGGGCCCCCTCAACCCTGTAGAGGCCTATAGCTGCTATCTGGCCGATAAGCTCCATAAAGTGGAGGAGGGACAACGTGTCCTCTCTGAGGAGCTTATTTCTAGGGTCCTTCACAGGGCGGGGAGGGGCCAGCTGACAGAGGCCACACATCTGTGTCATCTGGCCCATCCTTTTCCTCCTTCTCCTCCTCCTCCTGCCACATTCCCACCACCAGAGCCACAGCCTGCAAGGGGCGTAGAGGGAGCCGTGGAAGGAACGCTGCAGGGAAGCGTGGAGGGAACGCTGCAGGGAAGCGTGGAAGGAAGGCTACAAGGAAGACCAGAAAATGATTCCCTGGCTTCAAGCTGCTCTGCCAGAAGACGCAGTTTGTTGGAGTACCAAGGCTTGGGGACATGTATGACATCTGCTGCTGCTCCTGATTTCTGAGATTCGGGGACCAGATTGTGATCCTAATTAGAGGGACTCCTCACGTTATTTATTTTATTTTTCCTACACTTCATGTCTGCCTTTGGGGTCCAAAGGCTGCATAAATTCAACTCATTTCTCAATTGTTGCCCTTCCTCTTTATTTTGTTACCATAATAAATGGATATTTGATTTAATTTAAATACTTGCCTATGTGTTTTTCTTGTGAGTAGGCATTACATTTCATAAATACAATGTGTAATTAACAAGGCACACCAACACCAACCTCCTTGAGGGAAAAAATACAAGATAATAATGTTGTTGTGATAACTTGATCAGAAAAAAAAATGGAGATCACAAGAAAATATTAAAAGGCCAGAAAAAAATAAGGAGATCTTGATTCAAATCACCAAAAAATATATATATATATATATTTTGGAGACCTGCCTTTAAAATAAAATATGAAGATTCATGAGATCACAAAGAAATAATTTTGTCAGAACTCGGTGTAAATATCCACATCGAAAACTAATTTTTTTAGAGCATTAGAAAGAAGAAAAGAATGCGCTACATTTAACGATGAAATAATTTGCAGCATGACGAATGTGCTATCTCCATTACGAGCGCTAGTTTTACCAGAACGAGCGCTCCCATCTTTTAATTTAGTCTGAGCATGCGTGGATTTTTCTCCAATGGAGTTCCACACAGACGATCGGAATTTCCTATCGTTTTTTTTTTCCATCGGAAAAATTTAAAACAGGTTCTATTTTTTTACACCGATGGAAAAAAGTCAGATGGGGCCCACACACGATCGGTCTATCCGATGAAAAAAGTCCATCAGACTTTTTTCATCAGAAAAAACGATTGTGTGTACAGGGCATTAGAGGGAATTTTATCAGATTTCATGTTTACATTTTCTGCTAGTAAGCATGAATCGCTCCACTATGGTAGATTTTGAAAGTCATAGATGGACAGGGATTATTTGGACTTTTTTTTTTTGTATTTTCAGTCTTACTGCCTTTTCACATCATTTTGTGTGCTGTATATTAAATACTGGAAGTTTTTTATGCTCCACTCAAATCAGAAATTGGGATTTGAGCACCTTATAAACTCTGTGTAAATTAATAACTACTCCCCAGGTGGTGATATTACTCTCATAGAAACTGATTGCTTTCATTTTCACTGTACTGGAATTTGTTTAGAATATGGCAATAGATTTTTACCCAAGAGTGACAGTATAATTTAGATGAGGCAAACTATGCCTTTATGCATTATCCCACTAATGCCTAAGGTGACTGATCAGGTACAGGCAATCCTGAAAACCATAAATTTATTGTATACTATTAAAGTTAAACTGCTGGCAAACAATTAAAGCCTAAGTTCAGTCATACAAAAATATCACAAGGGACATAACTTACTATCAATCCAATGTGTCCCTTTTGCTACTGACTCCTACTCCTTCAATCCCCCTACCCCCTGGAGGAGGTGGAAAGAAAGGGTGGCCATAGTTGACCCCTTGACAGCATCCCTTTGGACGAAATGCGTCTGAGCGGAATACTTGCCACTGACGTATTGCTGCTGAGTGATTTTGGGTCGCCAGCAGCTGCCCATGTGAGTTTTTATCGTTTTTTATGTATTTGCTATGCATCGTTTATCTATGGAATGTATCTACTACACTATGAGACGTCTTCTGGGCTCTGGGTGAGCTTATTTATTCCCAATTGGATTCTTATTTGAACCCTTGGTGGAACTGTATATATATATATATATATATATACTAAACTGGCTGTGGACCACTAACTAACCAGCCTTTAGCTAATGTTCTCTCACTATATACGGCCGCCGTGTAAGCAGCTTTATATAGTGTCGGGCGTGGACTTAGCTCCCTGAGCCACCCTGCCTTTGGCCAATCATGGCTCTCACAGCAGAGCGCGCTGTGATTGGCCAAAGCATGCAGGTCAGGTGCATGCTTTGGCCAATCAGCAGCCGTAAATGATGGCACTTATTGCACTATAATTAGTATTTGGGATTTTCAATTGCATAATTTTTCATTAACCACATACACTGTGTAATACACAGATTGCACTATTCATTAAGTGCTGCACTTTATTTTTATATTGTTATTGTGCCTGGTGTCTGGGTTTAGGTGCAGAGCTGCTGTTTATTTTATTTTATGTTTCTAGCTCAGGAATATTTTTCACAATATTCAATGGGTACATGATAACAGAAGCTGGGATTATTTACCAAAATTGAAAAATGTATAAGAACAGAGAGGAAACTGGGTACTCACTACAAAATAGTACGCATCTCATGTTCCTCATTGGGGCTTCCTCGTGACAGAGTATTAAGATGATAAATCTGAAAGGTTTCTCTGCGGCAGAGAGTCTGAAACCTCTCTGCCACAGAGTCACAGGAGAGAATTTGTTCCAAAACCGAAACTCGAAGGCTAATGGTAGAGAGCTCATGAGTGTATTTAAAATGGCGGCAAACACTATGAACAGTGTTGCCTTCCTCAATGAGTCTCCTGTGTTCACCAAAACATGCTCAGACTGTACGAATAGTTCTGCCCACATAGAGGAGAACACAGGGACATGAGAGGCAGTATATAACAAAATCGGTGAAACAGGAGAAGAAGGAACCAATTGACTATGTTTTTCCTTTGTTATTTGTAAAACTCTTTTTGCAGTGGTCGACAAATTTACACATCTTGCATTTTATTTTTTTACATTGAAACATCCCTACTATATTTAAGAAGGTAGCCAAAGGATGGAAGGAGGGCTTATTGCTGGATAGTAATTTGGTTGGGGCAATTTTGTTTTTCACACTGGGAGCCTTTCTATAGACAAATGTAGGTCTGTTTGGAAGAACCGCCCCCAACTTGGGGTCCTTCAAAAGGATCCCCCAATGTCGTGCAAAAAACCTTCTCCATCTGTTTGAAACAGGAGTGCAACTGGGTTATAAATTTGATATTGAAACCCGAGGTAGTCTCTGTATTATCAGCCCTAATCTGGCTAGGAGCACATGTTTTAAAGGATTGTTCAACTAAGATGGGGTTGAAACCTTTTTCCAGAAATCTATCTTTGAGGATCTGACCTGGGGAAAAATAATCCTGATCTCGTGTACAGTTCCTACGAAGATGGCTGAACTGTCCTTTATTGATGTTGTTGGGTTTGAAAAGCCTCTTTTAAGTAATTTGCCCATTGGTATGGCCTAGTGTCAGAAACCATAAATCAGACCGAGACAGAAGTACAGTTAAATCACACTTGTTTAATAATAAAAGTAAATAGAACAAACGTAGTCAAAACATAGCCAAAGTTCAGTAACCGGAACAGATAGTCAGACAAGCCAGAAAGTCAGGAAGCCTGGGATCGGCGTAGTGGAAAAGCAAGCAGGATCTGGAGCCAGAAGGAATATCAGCCAAGCAAGTCTTTAACAGGAACACAAGAGATAGTCTCTGTGATGTTGACCAAGGCGAAGGCAGAGATCATCTGGGCTGGATGGCTTAAGTAGGCAGGACTGACGAGCAGGATATCATCAACAGGTGAGTGAATATGGAGAGATAGGAGCTGGAAATTAGCCGACAGCTGAGCGGCCAACTCAGAGAAGGAAGGGCTGAGCCCAGCCCTGACACCTAGATCAAGGTCAAGGAACACCAGAGTTGATGGATCACAAACATGGGTGAAGGACAGGCCGATGGTATTGTCATTACAATATTGAAGAAAAGGTACAACCGAGGAAGGGGGACCGTCCCAGATGACAATAATATCATCAATATATCATCCATAAAGGACAATATGGGCAGCAAACGGATTGTTCCTCCAGCTGTGGGACTCTTCCCACCAGCCAAGGGTAAGATTGGCATAACAGGGAGAAAATGAGGCTCCCATCGCCGTGCCCCCCATCTGGAGGAAAAAATCAACTTGGAAAGAGTGTACCTTCCAAAGTGAACAGGGCCTGCGCAGGATGAAGATGGGACTACTTGGTGAGAAAGAAACTGAGGGCTGTGAGGCCAACTTTATGTGGGATAGAAGTATATAAAGATTGGACATCGAGGGACAGCCAAATGTAAGAGGGTTCCCAACGATAATTACTCAAAATGTCTAGTAGCTGTGACGAGTCCTTCACAAATGAAGGCAAAGATTGCACCATGGGCTGTAGGAATCAATCAATGTATTGAGAGAGCCGACTGGTGACACTCTCCATGCTAGCTACAATCAGCCTGCCGGGTGGATTGGTAGAACTTTTGTGCACCTTAGGTAAATTATAAAAATAGGGGTGCCTTAAAATATCCCTATATATAAACATGTATTCTCCTTTGTTCATGACTTTATCTAGCAGGGCAGAATCTAGTAAGGATTTAAGCTCCGCCCGAAAACCTTGTAGTGGTTCACGTGGAAGCTTGAGGTAAGTGCAATCATCGAAGAGCAACCGAAAGGCTTCCGCAAGGTAGGCTAATTTATCCTGAAGGATGATAAGTTCATTATTCTCAGCAAGAGTACTAAGAGCTTTTTTCTGTGGACCAGGGAGATAATAGGTATTAGCGCTGGAAGAATGTGCACCTGAACATATGTTCAAAATGTCAGAAAAAGTGACATGGTAAAAGGTATCTATGCAAGATCCTTTAACATGGGCTAAAAAGTAGATGGTGGGTGGAAATCAGTGTGCTCTATGTGGGCCTGCAAAATATCAAGGGAATAATGCTAATCAGTTGAGCTAGAAACAGGAGAATCATGCCTCGTACACACGATCGGTTTTCCCGGCAGGAAAACTGCCATGACAGTTTTTCGCCAGGAAAAACGGCTGTGTGTATGCTCAATCACAGTTTTCCCAACAGGAAAACTGTGGGGAAAAAAAATGAGAACTTGTTCTCTATTTTCCCATCAGGAAAAAAACCTGCCGAGAAAACGGTTGTCTGTATGGTTTCCGGAGGGGAAAAAAATGTGCATGCTCGTAAACAATTTGACGCATGCGCGGAAGCATAGAACGTAATTTTGTCGGCTCATCGTAGTCTTTGACGTCACCCGCGTTCTTGACATACAAAAGTTCAGCAGCCTTTTGTGTGACTGTGTGTATGCAAGGCAGGCTTGACAGGAATCCTGTCAGGAAAAACGCCGTTGGTGTGGTTGTGTGCGCAACACATCAGAATTCCTCTAATATGTGTAATGCAGACTCATCGTCCTCATTCAACAAATCAAGAGAAGGTTCAGGGCCAACACTGCAAGCACCAGCTGTCATGCTGTGTCCGGGAATTAATCCTAGGGCCTGGTGTTCATAGACTGTTTTCCCATGTCCTGAACCACCAGTGAACTGGTTTTATATTAGCATCCTAGTTATGTTCTTTTTCACTAGTGGGTATGTTTGCTCCAACCTGGGACCAGCTGTCGGCAGTCTTCTCATTAGTGTCCCTATATATTCCCACTTCCCCTTCCTGTCCGTGCCTTAGGATAGGTTCCTGTTTATGGATGCTCTTACGTTTTGGTTACCTACTTGGCTCGTCTTGACTACGATTCCTGGATTATCCCTTGGACCTGGTTTACCTTGCTGCCGACCCTCCCTGGCTTGTTCTGACTACGTTACCTGTATTGTCCTTTTCCCTCCTGGGATCCTGTCTTCTGCCTACTAACCGTGAGTTGTTGCTGGGGGTTGTGGTTAGGCTATCTGCACCTTCCTTTGCGGTTCCTTATTTCCGGGCTGCAGGAGATCTCAGCCGTCCCTCCACCTGACACAGGGATAACAAGACTGCCGGTCAGGAAAGAGGAGGGACGGTTGTAGTTTCCTGGCAGACCTGACATTATCCTAAGGCCAGATGGACCTCAGCGAGCTGGTGCAGGCAGTCTCTCTACAGGGTCAGATGTTGGGTGAGCAGGCTAATCATGTACAGTCATTGGAGGAGAAATTGTGTGCCATCACTACTGTTATCTTCTTTGGCCTCGGCACATGGTACTAGTCCTGCTACACCAAAAAATCTTGAGTCTGGGGTTGGGGAACTTGTAGTTGTGTCTAAACCTGTGGGCTCTCCCGCTCCAAAGATGCCTCTCCCCAATGATGGGAACCCCTTGGATTGCAGGGGATTTCTCAACCATTGCCGGTTGCATTTTAAAAATCAACCTTCTGTGTTTACCTCTACCCAAGCCAAGGTGACATTTATTATTTCCTTGCTTAAGGGCAGAGCTCTGTCCTGGGTGTTGCCTCTTCTTGAGAAAGATTCTCCTGTATTTACTGATTACCCCACGTTTATGCAAACCTTTGAGAGAATATTTGATTGTCCTGGCAGAGTAAGGGCAGCCGAGGCCAGTATTCTTGACTTACACCAGGGTAAACGCACAGTAGCATCTTATGCAATAGAATTCCGCACACTTGCGGCAGAGACTACCTGGGATAATTGTGCCCTTAAGGCCGCCTTCCGCAGAGGTCTAGCGGAACGCATTAAGGACGAATTAACTTACCGTGAGATCCCTGTGGCATTGGAGGATTTCATCAATTTGTGTATCCTCATGGATACTCGCTTCTCTGAACGCCAGTCTGAATGGGAGCGTCAGAGACAATTTTTTTCCACCAACCGCCGGGTTTGAGGAAGAACCCATGGATGTAGGGGCTGTGCGTTTGTCTGATGATGAACGTACCAAACGCAGAACTCTAGGCCTCTGTCTATTTTGTGGTAAGCCGGGTCACGTCCTGCATTCTTATCCGATGCGGCTAAAAAAACTACCGGGCTTAATGGGAGATCAAGGAGCCCAATTAGGCCACACTGTTTTGAAACCTTCTCTAGAGAGATTAGTAGTACCCGTATTATTGTCTTGGAACAATAAGAGCTACTCCACCTTTGCCTTTGTTGATTCCGGTGCAGGTGGGGTATTTCTCGATGCAACGCTGGTTAAGAGTCTTCAGATTCCGACGGTTCTGAAAGATCCGCCTCTGTGTGTAACTACTCTTGGCGGAGAACCTCTTGGTGATGGACTTATCTCTCTTGAGACCAAGCCCCTTTCCGTTCTAATGGGGGCTCTGCATTCTGAAGAGTTATCATTTGATGTCATTCCATCTCCTAAGTATCCTGTAATTCTTGGGTTCCCTTGGTTATGTAAACATAACCCATCTATTGACTGGTCCTCTGGTCAAATTTCTGCCTGGAGAACCTCTTGTCATGTTCACTGTATCCAAAAGTTTATACGTAATAAAGTGTCCATTCTTGGGGTGTCTACTGTCCCTGAGCTACCGGAGGCTTATGCCGGGTTTGCTGACAAATTTTCTGAAAAAGAAGCAGAGGGGCTCCCTCCACACCGCCCTTATGACTGTGCTATTGACTTGCTTCCCGGTTTTCCACTTCCTAAGGGGAGAACCTATCCTCTTAACCTTGCGGAAACAAAGCCAATGGAGGAATACATTGAAGACAGTCTAAAAAAGGGTTTCATCCGGCCTTCCTCCTCTCCTGTGGGAGCAGGATTCTTTTTCGTGGAGAAAAAAGATGGAGGACTTAGACCCTGCGTTGATTACAGATCTCTCAACCGTATTACTGTAAAAAATCGGTATCCGTTGCCCTTAATTACCGAGCTGTTTGACCGTGTCCAGGGGTCAAAGATCTTCACCAAATTGGATCTTCGGTCTGCATATAACCTCATTAGAATTAAAGCAGGAGATGAATGGAAGACAGCTTTTAATACCAGAAGGGGGCATTATGAGTGTCTTGTGATGCCTTTTGGGCTTTGCAATGCTCCCGCGGTATTTCAAGAGTTTGTGAATGATATTTTCAGGGATCTACTTGACTCTTTTGTTGTCGTCTATTTAGATGATATACTCATTCACTCTAAAGACTTAAAGCTTCACCGTGGCCATGTTTGCACTGTTCTCCAACGTTTAAGAGATCATAAGCTGTACGCCAAACCTTCCAAGTGCTCTTTTGAACAATCGGAAATACCTTTCTTAGGTTATATAATTTCATCTAATGGATTCCAGATGGACTCCAAGAAACTTGATGCTATCTTACAATGGCCTAGACCTTCTACCTTAAAGGAAATACAGCGTTTTATTGGATTTTGTAACTACTACCGCAAATTCATCAAGAATTTCTCCAAAATTTTGGCTCCCATCACCGTCACAAAAAAAGGGACCAAATGCTCTGTGGCCTCCTGAAGCTCTGGAGGCTTTCGACCTTCTAAAATGTGCTTTTTGCTCTGCTCCTGTTCTTCGCCATCCTCAGCCTTCGGCTCAATATTTCTTGGAAGTTGATGCCTCCGAAGTAGGGGCCGGAGCAGTATTATCCCAACGAGAACCCACTTCTAACAAGTTGCATCCGGCCGCCTTTTTCTCTAAGAAGTTCTCTGCTGCAGAACAAAAATATGACATAGGGAATAGAGAACTTTTAGCTATAAAATTAGCATTTTCCGAATGGAGACATCTTTTAGAAGGTACGGAACTTCCTGTTGTGGTTCAAACTGACCATAAGAACCTAATCTACTTAGAGAAGGCCCAAAGACTGAATCCTAGACAAGCCCGCTGGGCGTTATTCTTCACCCGGTTCAACTTTGTAGTGACGTACATTCCTGGCACCAAGAACACCAAGGCCGATGCCCTGTCTCTGCAATTCCCTTGTGAGAATCTGCAAATACCTCCTGATCATATTATTCCTCAAACAAATTATTTCACAACTGGATACTGCTTTACAAAGGAACTTGTTGGTGGTCGCACAGTCTCGGGCACCTTCTAATCTCTCAGTTCCACCCAATACCTTGTTTGTTCCCCTAGAATTACGAAAATAAGTGTTACAGTGGGCCCATGGCCAGATGGTATCCGGACACCCTGGTATCAATCAAACCTTCCTACGTTTGAAGTCCCTGGTTTGGTGGCCTACTCTAAAAAAGGATGTTATAGCCTTTGTTAGAGCCTGTTCAGTTTGTGCTGCCATCAAAATGCATCGTTCTGTTCCACAAGGTCTACTTCAACCGTTACCTGCTCCTCGTGCTCCCTGGACTCATATCAGCATGGATTTTATCGTGAACTTGCCCACCTCCCAGGGGGAATACTGTCATTTGGGTGGTAGTGGACCGATTTTCAAAGTTGGCCCACTTCATTCCCATGCCCACACTACCTTCTGCCCCAAGCCTGGCTTTATCATTTTATTGAGAATGTCATCCGCTTACACGGCATCCCTGTTGATATTGTTAGCGATAGAGGCCCTCAATTCATATCCTCGTTCTGGAGGGCCATTTGCAAACATCTGGGGATCAAGAATTCCTTGTCCTCTGGATACAATCCCCAATCTAATGGCCAGACAGAGGATTTGGAGATCTACCTACGAGCTTATATCAATGCTGAACATGACAACTGGAGCGAGATGTTACCTCTAGCAGAACTAGCACACAATTCACAGTGGTACTCTTCCCTTAGATGTTCCCCTTTCCAAGCTGCCTTTGGGTATCAACCCAGGGTTCTCCCCTTCCAGTCTTCCTTGGTGGAGGTACCTGCGGCAGCCAACACGGTGTCAAGATTGACTACGCACTGGAGAAACATAAGAAAGGTTCTGCTTCAGTCTGTACATAGATACAAGGGGTGTGCAGATCGTCATAGAAAATCTGCACCCCGCTATCATCTTAATCAGCTGGTTTGGTTGTCCACCAAGAACATGAAACTGCGACAACCTTCCTCCAAGTTAGGTCCTAGATTTATAGGACCTTTTCGCATTCTCTGTCAGGTCAACCCTGTGGCTTATAAACTACGCTTGCCCTTTCACCTTCGCATTCCCAATACATTTCATGTATCTTTGCTTAACCCCTTTGTCAAGAATAGATTATCTCTCTCTCTCCCCTCTAGACGTCCCTCTCCAGTCTCTGTGGATGACCATCAAGAGTATGAAGTTAGCAAAATTCTGGATTCCCGACATAAGGGTAGACAATTACAATATCTGGTGGACTGGAAGGGCTACTCCATTGCAGAGAGGACTTGGGTGCCTGCTCGTGATGTTCATGCCCCACGGCTGGTCAAGTCCTTCCACGATAGGCACCCATCCAAACCCAAATAGGTTTGGGGGCATCTTTGTGTGGGGGGTACTGTCACACCGTGTCTGGGGATAGACTGTTTTCCTATGTCCTAAACCACCAGTGAACTGTTTTTATGTTAGCATCCTAGTTATGTTCTTTTTCACTAGTGGGGATGTTTTCTCCACCCTGGGACCAGCTGTCGGCAGTCTTCTCATTAGTGTCCCTATATATTCCCACTTCCCCTTCCTGTCCATGCCTTAGGATAGGTTCCTGTTTTATGGATACTCTTACTTTTTGGTTACCTACTTGGCTCGTCTTGACTACGATTACTGGATTATCCCTTGGACCTGGTTTACCTTGCTGCCGACCCTCCCTGGCTTGTTCTGACTACGTTACCTGGATTGTCCTTTTCCCTCCTGGGATCCTGTCTTCTGCCTACTAACCGTGAGTTGTTGCTGGGGGTTGTGGTTAGGCTATCTGCACCTTCCTTTGCGGTTCCTTATTTCTGGGCTGCAGGAGATCTCAGCCGTCCCTCCACCTGACACCGGGATAACAAGACTACCGGTCAGGAAAGCGGAGAGATGGTTGTAGTTTCCTGGCAGACCTGACACCAGCCAGAGGAGCATATTGTCCTTTAATCTGTTTTTTCTTTGAGTTGCCTGCAGGGCAACGAGGTGGGGTCTGTACTAAAAAAAGAACAAGATGGGATGGTGGAAATGGCAACATTCTTAAGATTACCATCTGGGGGAATGGTGGAAGTGGTCTCAATGAGCTGATTAGTGACATAATGGGGAGAGAGAGAGAGGGGGAGAGAGAGAGAGGGAGAGAGGGAGTGAGAGAGGGAGAGAGAGGGAGAGAGAGGGAGGGAGAGGGAGAGAGAGAGCGGGAGAGAGAGGGAGGGAGAGGGAGAGAGAGAGAGAGCGGGGGAGAGAGAGAGGGAGAGGGGGAGGGAGAGAGGGAGGGAGAGAGAGGCAGAGAGGGGGAGAGAGAGGGGAGAGAGGGGGAGGGAGAGAGAGAGGCGGGAGAGAGAGAGGGGGAGAGAGAGAGAGGGGAGGGAGAGAGGGGGAGAGGGAGAGAGGGAGAGAGGGGGAGTGGGGGAGGGGGAGAGGGAGGGAGAGAGGGGGAGGGGAGAGAGGGGGGAGAGAGAGGGGGAGGGGGAGAGAGAGAGGGAGGGAGAGGGGGAGAGGGGGAGAGGGGGAGAGGGGAGAGAGGGAGGGGGAGAGGGGGTGAGAGGGGAAGAGAGGGAGGGAGAGAGGGAGGGAGAGAGGGAGGGAGAGAGGGGGATGAGAGGGTGGGAGAGGGTGGGTGAGAGAGGGAGAGTGAGGGGGAGTGGGAGAGAGGGGGGAGTGGTAGGGAGAGGGGGAGAGGGGAGAGAGGGAGGGGGAGAGTGAGAGAGAGGGAGGGGGAGAGGGAGAGAGAGGGAGGGGAGAGGGGGAGAGGGAGGGGAGAGAGAGAGGGAGGGAGAGAGGGGGAGAGAGAGAGGGGGAGAGAGAGAGAGGGAGAGAGGGGAGAGGGAGAGGGGGAGAGGGGGAGGGGGAGAGAGAGTGGAGGGGGAGGGAGAGGGTGAGTGAGAGAGGGGAGAGAGGGGGAGAGTGGGGGAGAGAGAGGGAGGGAGTGTGGGAGGGAGAGAGGGAGGGAGAGAGGGGTGAGAGGAGGGAGGGAGTGAGGGGAGTGAGGGGGTAGAGGATGGGAGAGGGAGAGAGGGGGAGGGGAGAGAGGGTGTGAGAGGGAGGTGAGAGGTGAGAGGGAGAGAGGGTGAGAGGGGAGGGTGGGAGAGGGAGGGGAGAGGGGAGGGGGAGAGGAGTGAGAGGGAGAGGGAGAGAGGGGAGGAGGAGTGAGAGGGAGTGAGGGGAGAGAGGGGAGAGAGGGAGGAGAGGGGAGGAGGAGGGAGAGAGGGGAGAGGGGTGAGAGGGAGAGAGTGGGGTGTGTGGGTGAGAGGGGAGAGAGAGGGATGTGAGTGAGGGTGGAGTGTGGGGAGTGGTGTGTGGGT